>CM037152.1:19653701-19668701 GCA_020921065.1 Vaccinium darrowii
TCCAACGAAAACTTTAGATCACCATCAGTTATATGGCTAATTGTTTTTCACCTGTGCACCTTTGTCAGGTTCTACAATCCTGGAGCCAATAGTCCTATCCTCGGGGAGTTCTAACCAGACGAGCCGTTTCGAGTCCCTGGTACACAGCCGTGATTGCTACAACTTCCGCCTCGGTCAAGCTGTCCTAGGTTCAGACGTCGGAATGGCATCGGCAGATATCGGGATGTCCCTTAATAAGTGTATATTTTGAAAAGTTAATGGTAAAAATGTGTACAATTATCATTTTGCTCTTCTGAAAAATTAGTGGGTAACGAGTTAATGGGTAAAAGTGGAGGATAATTTTGAAAAGTGGAAGTCAAAGTTAATGTGAAAAGTGTAACACAGAGGTAAACGTTGATGTGGTAGGTGTAATGATGATTTTCTTTAATAAGTTGGATTTATGAAACAACACACTTAAAAAGGGAAGGTGGGAGTACGAAACAACGGAATGAATCATGGAAAAAAACAAAATACAATACAAAGTAACTATCACTTTAAAATTAGTTTTATTTTTATTTTTTTTAAAGAAAACATAGAGCCCAGATTTACAAGTTCGTCTTAGGCCCTAAGAATCTCAGGGCTAGGCCTGTTGTCATGTTCCACTAATCAGGTTTTTTTAGTCAATGTATGTAAGAAAAATAACAAACTCGTAAAGCATGAAAAACCAAAAAGTTAATAATCCACTTAATGGAATGGGGCCATTGTCTTGACAACATTTTTAAAGGACCCTTGCTATCTGTATTTTGAAAATTCCTTGAGGACTGTTGACCGTGTTATACCGTATCAAAATTATATTTATAAAAACTAGGAATTAACCCTTATTCAGAAGAACAGTGGTTAAGTCCGAGTGTCGATCCGCAGAGACAGATTGGCTAAGTTACAATGGTTTCGATTAATCTTTAAATTAATTCTAAGAAAACAATTGATTGAGATTTGGTTTTGGAAAGCTAATTAACTAAAGAACATTGAAATTAAATTAGATGAAGATGGTGAGAGAAAAAGTCTAGGGTTTGGAATCCACTCCTACCGCATAACCATGCATTCACATAAACCAGACCCTTATTCGAATCGATAAATAACTATCGCTAGGGCTTGTAATCCCTATCGATAATCGTCAAGAGGATATTTGTGATTGTTAAAAAGCATAGACTATCCCATAGCATGGATTGTCTCACTGGCATGGTGTCACGCCACCCAATGACACGATCCGTTTTACGAGCATAATCTATCTCAGAACTCTAAGCACAATATTGAAACACAATTATATGAATGGGTATTTGAAACTGCAGATACAAATACGCAACTGATTGAAAAAATAAAAACTATTTTATAAACTAAAACATGTTCTGATCATATAATCCGATCCGAATAAAAATCCTAGTTCATACAAAATACATCGTTACTTGGAACGGGGTTTCATCTTCCCCTTAGATGAAAGTTTAGCCGGACATCACAACTTCAACCCAGCAACAGCCATCCCTCGTTTCCCTGTTCTGCAGTGTCTGAATACTACCCATTATGCGTGTAGTCTCCCTTTTATAATTGATCTGCGTGGAGTCCCCCAAGCCAATCCAATTGTGGGACGTATAAGTCACCGAAAATCCATAAGGAAAGAAGGAGTCTTTTCCCAATCAATTATTCTCCCTTTGATAGTATATTAAGTCCTCCCAATTCTGTTTCCTATTACCAATGAAATTCTTGCCTAATTGTGAACTCTTATTTTTATGGCAAAACCTTCTCCTCCACAGCCATAATAATACTTTTCATATTCTCTTAAATTTACGATTTCAATCAAGCTCAAATTTGTGCGTGGATATCCTCTCTAAAATTGACTTTGGATTTTTGCTTCCGGAACATGTAATATTTGACTCATTAACATATTGAGCTCCCAAATACCTGTAACACAAAATTCAAGCATCATACTCCAAGTAACAATATAAATAGACTTAACAAGGATAATTATGAGGCACTAATGTGAACATTTAGGCGCCTAAAATTTGACCGTGTCGTACCGTATCAAAATTAGTTTTATAAAAACAATGAATTAACCCTTACTTAGAAGAATAGTGGCTAAGTCTGAGTATCGATCCATGGAGACAATTTGGCTAAATTACGTTAACTTTGACTAATTTCTAATTTAATTCAGAAAAAGAGGTTTGAGTGATTGATTTTTGGAAACTAAATTAATTTAAGAAATAATAAAACTGAGTGAAATTAATGGAGAGAGGATCTAGGGTTTCGAATCCACCCCGACCACGTAACTAGGCTATGTATAGGCTAGGGTTATTATTAGAATCGCAATTGTCAAGAAGATAGTTGAGTTATCAACAGGCATGTGCTATCCCATAGCACGGACCGTCTCGTTGGCACAAACCGTCTCTTTCACGGCCTGTCCAGTGGCACAATCCGTCTTACGAGCATAACCCATCTCAGTTACCCAAGCTCAAGCGAAGAAAACTGTTGAATAACCTAATATTTGAGATCGCGCACACAAATACACAATTAATTGAAAGTATTAAATTCAATCCATCTGATCATAATGAAAAGGGTTCTTAGTTAGACAACTGATTCGAATGAATAAACCTACATCCTATACATAAACAAAGTTCCTTGGACCGGGGCTTTATCTTCCCCCTAAAAGGTGTTAGCCGACCATGGAGATGGAGATGAATGCTTGATTTGGTGAAGAACTTGAAAGACCCATGGAACGGCTCGCGTTTCTCTCTCTAAACTTGCCTCAAAAGATTCTAGGACCCCCAAAACGTACAAAGCAATGACCTATTTATAATAAAATCCAAAAAAACGTGGTCAACGCCCTAATCCGCCTTTGACTTAGGTAAAACCGCCTGGGCGGCTTTGATTCCCGCCCGGGCTGAAAATCCAGATTGTCGCCCAAACTTCGCGGGCTTGCCCCGGCTTCATCCGAACTCGAAATGACGCGATTCTTGGACCGTTGCGAAGCTCTTTAAGTCTACTTTGCGTTCCATGCCTTATATCAACTCCCATTAGCACTTTTAATCATTTGGCACTCTCCAAAACCTACAAACACAATTCAACCATTATAATTCATCAAGTAACTCTATGATTGGACTATTAAAGTGTTAATTAGAGAATTATATGAGTGCTTTTCGGCACCTATCAACTATCTTTTAAATTTGTCCTTGACAACACCTTCTTTCGAGCCACAAAAGACTATTGTCCTTGATATGATCATTTGGGGTGTATATAGTCCATTATATGAACTACGAGAAAATAAATAGAATTGTCCATTCTTGTCACATGGTGGGTGTTGGGCTAATCGTTTGTGAACCAAGAGAAAACAACCAAGATTGATTTTTTTTTTTTGTTTTGAAAGTGCCGCTTATAATGTGTAAGACTTACAGAGAGAGAGAGAGAGAGAGAGAGAGAGAAAGTGAAGAAATTGAGAGAGAAAGACCTCGGTGGTGGGTTGGCTTGGCGACTAAAGGACGACGACAAAGTACGAGCGAGGGATACAGCCTCCTCCTCCCACATCTCAACTTTTTGCGTTTATTTTCTATTCCATATATCGACTCTTTGCGTTTATTTTCTGTTTAGATTGCTTTTTATTTCATATGTAAAAATATGTTTTCTTATTTCATATGTAAAATAGAAAATAAAAACTCCAAAAATTAATTGGGACCACGTAACCCCACGTGCCTCACTGTGTAGCCATCCTTATTGCCATTATGCATACACACATCTATGGGATTATGTACATTTATGATATTTATATATGTATGCCAGAGTACACTGATAGGCATATTTTTTCCTAATTGGAATAATCATTAATTTTGTTACGGCTTGAAACCAACAGTTATTCTACTCAGAATACATTAATTAATTATGATATTCACAACCTTGGTCCACTGTGTGGAGTCGTGGATGTTTTTTAAAAGCCCATTTCTCCATCATTTGTTTGCAAAAAATTGCATGTGGGAGCAATTATTTATTGGGTCTTGCTAATGTGTGTCAACTGGACACATAATAAGCATACAAACAAATAGAAAATATACATTTTAATACACTTTTTATACTTTTCAATACCATTTCACATATTTCTATATAATTTTCACACTTTTAAATACATTTTTTTAACCTTAATGTGTGGCTATTGGGCACGCGTTAGCATTTTTGTTTGATTGTGTTTTGAGAGCCATGTGTTCGGATGTGTTTAAGGGCAAGTTGACCTCTCATTTTGGGGAAAAAATCATTCGGTTTAGGGCTGTAAATGAACTGAGCCGTTCGTGAACTATTCGAGGCTCGGTTCGGTAAGAGCTCGTTCGAGTTCGATTTGTCTACTAAACGAGCTGAACTTGAACCTCAATATTAGGCTCGTTCCATAAATGAGCCGAACCTGAACATAAGTGGATTCGGCTCGGTTAGACTCGCAAACCTTAGGTCAAAATATAATTAATAATACTTTAGGGGTCTACATGTAAATATTTTATACTTGAGAAACTTTTATGTAATTTTATTTTCCTTTATCCCTAACTAGAGTATTATGAGTTTTATCCCTAACTAGAGTACTTTATTTAGTTCTAGTTCTCAATATTTTTTCTTGTGTTCTTTTTCTTTTGATTTTGATTATTGTGGTAGATTTGTTTATTTTTGTTTAATTTCTTGATTATTGTGGTAGTGTTTGGTTCTTTTTACTTCTTTGCAATGGAAACAATTGTGTGCGAGCGTGCCAGAGAGAGTTTCAATCTCCTCCCTCAGATTATCTTTGGAAAAACCAAATCTAATCAGGCGATTGTGTTTTATTGGTTCAATTACCTCAATTAAGAGGATTTTTTCAACAAGTGAAGAAATATAAACCAACAAACTTAGGAAATCGAAAGACAAAAAGAAACAAGATACTTCGATTAACAAACCAAAGGTAAACTTACTTCGAAATCGTCTCCAACTTCAGATACAAGAACTTCGAACGGGTGATTGTTACAAGAACAACCAAGATTAATCCTAACTACTTCCTAATCTACTTCCTAAACTACTTCGAGCTGAGTTCGAGATCCTAAAACTACTTCGAACTGAGTTCGAAATCCTAAACTACTTTGCCAATGAACAAACCAAGCATCAGTTTTTTGATAGCTGTTTGTTGAAGATTTGTCCGGGGGTTTTCACTCTTCAATTTCTTCTATTTATAGACGCTGCTTGCAATTTGAACTTCCCGCTCAATGAATTTAAACATTGGCTTGCTTCGAACTTTAACTTCCACTCTTTATGTTGGCAGTTGTTTCCTCCTCCACGTCTGAATTTGAATCCTTCTAATTCTTCTTTCAGAAGCTTTGATTTTGAATCTGTGCAGTTGTTTCAACAAACTCAAATGATTAAACAATAAGATGAATAACTGCCTTTCAATAAATATTCCACGTGTTATAACTGCCAGTTTGCTTCGTTTCCCAAGTTCACACGTGGAGTTTACACATTTAGCAGTTAAAATCATGGTTTCGAAACCATCCTTTACGTCAGCAATGGCTTGTAACTGCCAATAACTGTTTTCCATCCTTGGCCCCAATACGACATCGTATTTAATCATTTACATTCCTTTAATCCAGTGTGTTATTATCAACATGTAATTGCCAACGTTTGGCATTTTCCATTACGTGTCAATTAATTATTGGATTTGTTAATTTTATATGTAAACATACCCCCCACATTAACATCCTTGTTCAAGGAATTTGAATAAGTGTTAATGTGCCTTTTGCCGCTTCGAATTCCTGTAAACTTCCAAAGCAGAAGTTATTGGCAGTTCTCACCACTTCCAATGATGCAGTTGTAATCGATTCTTACGGTCTCTGTGAGAGGTTCATAGAAAATGGGCAGTTAACACCCACGTTCCTCGTTTACAAGATTTGAATCGTTTCAAATTCGGATTTTAAGTTTATAAAAGCACTCAACCACTGGTAAAATGGATCACCAATCTCTATTCTAATCTTGCTTTTAACTTCTTAAGCTAAACTTAACCATGACCAACGTTTCTGACACTCAAAATGCCTTCGAACGCTTGGTTATTCAAGACCCAACCCCTATCAATACTAACAATGCTGTTACACCAATTGTTGGTGAAATTCGAAGGGATCGTTCTTTTGTTTTGGTTCAAGTAGAGGATTCCGAACCTATTGATCCGTGGAACCCTCCCACTTCTCCTTCTTTCAAACCCTTTCTGTGGGGTCTACCATCTGAAATAGTGGTGGTGAAAATGGATGACCCTGCTGGTTACAAGGGTTGGAGCAAATACCGCTCATTGGCTATGAGCAGATATTTATCTCCTCTTATTAGGAGTGATCCTAATATCATGGTACTTGACAGTCTTATTGCCACCTGTCTTACTCCCATGTTCTTCAAGGTGTGTGAAGATGAAAAATCTGGCTTCGCTGGCTATGGTGAACTCAAACAGAAAGCCAAGAGCCAATACATTTATTGGTTAAACGAGGTTCGAAGGCCTCATTTTGAGGGAAAATTTGTTGATCCCTCCAACCTTTCCCTTCGAAACCTTCCTGACCATCCAGATTGGTTTCAGGAATTGAAGAGTATCAACTTCGATCCCACTATATTTCAAGCTGATTACTCTTACTCACTTTACCCACAATCTGATTCTGTTAGAGCCAAAGAACTATTGGCTGCTTTTGCATTCTTGGATATAGGGATTCTTGAAGAAGACATCCCTTGTAAGAATTTCTTATGGGCATGTGAAACCATTCAATGCTCAGTTTCTACATTAACTGGCTATTTTCTTCATTCTTTTCTAAGCCAGTTTCCCCTCCTTCGAATGTGGATGAAAAACAACAGTGCTGCTCATGTCTTCAACCAAGACCTTCATGACTATGAGATAGCACATGATCAGGTTGTCAAGCTTCATAATAAGATCGAAAATCTGAAAGGAAAGCCTTTCGAAATTCCATCTGGGGTCTCCAAGAGACTTCGAAAGAGGTTCAAAAGCTGTGCAAAGAGGAATGCTCTCAAGTTGGCCAGGTTCGAAGTCAAGGCCAAAGCTCTGGTCCTGAGGATCAGGCCTCTGATTGAGAAAAAACTCAAACTAGATGGAGAAGCTGAGGTCAGGATAAAGGAAAAAGAATTTTTTGATTTCACTTGGGCAAAATTTCATGCTTTGGTGACTTGGAGCTTTCCTCACTATCTCCAAGTTATTCCTACTCCAATTGCTGCTCCATCAAAGTAGATTTAATTTTCTTCGATTGTAATAGGATTTCCCTTTGCAGCATGTAAATTCTTCTATGTTAATGCAATTTTCAGTTTTTTATGGTTTATTCTACACTTTTCAATGCCCTTCGAAGCACTTGTATGTACTTTAAACCAGTTCGAACTACTGAAAAATCACACATGAAGATATTAAACCAATAAGGAATGGTTTAGAAAACTTTAATGATTTAAAATCAAAAAGAAAATATTAATTACGGGTTAGAGTTTAAACTTGGGCCTAAAATAATATAAGCCCAATTGCCTTAAATAGAATACTTGACCCGAATCGATACACCGCTTTATCACAAAGTATAAATCTAGGGCTTGAACCGCTTTCATTATACGTTCAAACCTTCAAACACTCCGCTTTCCCTCCTAGGTTTCCAAACTCTTACAGACATGGCTTCTGAAAGTGAAGTGCTCGAAGAAACTCCTTCCCTCGCTCTTAGGAAGTTAGTGACCAGAGAAATTCTGAAATCTCAGTCTGATGTTGGCGAACTACAAAACCGCACCTTCATCGAACACCCCATTTTACCTAATACTCAAATCCTTGGGCCTTCATTTCTTGAACTTCCTTTAGATTTCACATCATGTTACCCAATTCTTGAACAGAGTGATCTTGTGAAAGATAGACTTCTGTATTTCTCCAAATGGGATAAGAAGAATTTTGTCTGCTGGCCAAATTATGATGAAGAATGGGAATCCTGGACTGAATGCATGTTTAAAGCCAAGGAGAAGGAATTAACAGAGGTCGGGTTATCACATGTCATTACCTTCCTCCAAAACGGTATTTTGCAAAATCCTTCTCTCATACATGCTGCTTTGGCTTTCTGGGATCCATCGTTCAATTGTTTCAGATTTAACTGTGGGATGATGGCTCCCACAGTCTTAGATATATCTTTCCTCATTGGACTCCCTCCCCATGGCCTTTTCTTCGACATTGCCTTATCTACTGAAGTTCCTTTTCTGGCTGAGATTGAATATGATGGGAAAAATGCCTCTTATAAAAGATTCCTAAGGGCTGAAAGGAAATTTTCAGACAACGTATATGATAGAGAGATGTTCGCATATATATGGTATACCCTATGTAAAATGATCTTTTGCCATGGTGGCAAGAAAATGGTGCTGGAATTCGCACCCTTAGCCTATGTCCTCTCGAAAGGCAAAACCATTGATTTGGCTTCTCATTTTCTAGGGTATGTATACAAGGCAGGGTTTGATAACCATGCCAAACCACTTAACCAAAATCTAGGAGGCCCTCTCTGGTTTTTGCAAATCTGGTTGTTAGCTTATTTTCCAGATCAGAAGGTTGCAGACAGGTCTCCTCTTAATGTTTATGGGGATATGTTTACCATCTTAGCTTCGACTCCCCTTACCTTGACCGGATATCTTCAATATTTTCATCAGCTAAGAGAGGACAAAGAATAAAGAGAATTTGTCCCATTTCAATACTGGGGTATTGGGCCAAAGTGGATAAGCAGACTTATGGAACAAAGGGGTAAATCTGCCTATCACGAAGCATGGGAAAGCATTCTTCTCCCAAGAGAAATCATCATAGGAGCTTATGTGGGTGGTTGCAAACAAGCTCATGCTGAAATCTATTGCCCTGCCCAGTTTGCCAGGCAATTTGGGTTGGTACAGGCTATTCCTTGTCCTTATCCTGGTGAAATCAACATTGATCTCACTTCGAGAAACAAGATTGACAAGGATAAAGTTGCAATTCTTAATGCAGAGTTTAAGAGCTCTAGAACAAACTTTCAACCATATCTGTTTGCTATAACCGTAGAGCCTCCTCTCCCAGCATTTTCTAAGTGGTGGCACAACTCGATTGATTTATATCATGAGTCTGCACCTGTCAAAACCTTCACCAAAGACATTGGTACTGGTATTGAAGAAGTGACTCATTCTGATTCAATGTCAGATGATGGTTTCGGGAGAGATCAAGGAACTACATCTCAAACATCCCATCAAGATGAAACCTCAAAAGTGCAATCTTTTGCTTCAGTGCCAGTTGCTGAAAATGTCCAACCACTTCGATCTGTACCACAAATAATGACAAGATCTCAACAACAAAGAACTACAATTACTTCCCTTCCATCAGGTGAGTCTTCATGGTTTGTGTGATTAATATGACTTCTAACTCCTTTCTATTTCTTAATCCAAAGATTCAATATACAGAGTCTAGTCACAAAAAGAGACTAAGAAAAGAGGGAGCGACTGCTCACACTTCTGTTTTCCCAGTTTCGAAGCCAGGTAACTTCTTATTACATTATCTCCCATGAATTCTTTGGTCCTTCGAAAGATACCAATATTCTACTGCTCTTCACAGAAACCAAGAAAAAGAAGAAAACTTTGGCTACCAAGGAAAAATCTAGCCAAGAAGACACCACTTTTACTAAAGTTTATGAAGCTTCAAAAAGAAGAAGAAAGATCTTACTCGAAGAGCCAGAGGAAGAAGAGGCTGAGGCTGTTAATACAAGCCAATTTGTAAAGGGTAAGCTGCTGTGGCTTTAATTCCACCAGGGCCTTCAAACTTCAATTCCGCTTCTCAATCTCATGTACTATTCTATTTTCAGAAAGGAGAACAAAGTTCAAGCACGCTAAGGCTTTTAAATCTCCTGCTCCAGCATCTGAACCTAAAGCTGTAGAGTCTCAACCAAAGCTTGATTCATCCAATAAAACAACTGAGGTTCATACGCCCACTCCCCTGAGTAAGGATCCTTTGCAGGAACCAACTTCTGAACCTGAGGCTGTATCTGAATAGCGTACTGCTAGTTCACTTGTAACTAAAGCTAAACACATCATTCCTGAAGAGCCTCTGTTTGTAGGCATTAATGAATCTTCTGAGGCTGATATACCTGTTCAGTCTGAAGTTGATGTTTCAACTCCAAAAGATGATAGGAACCTATTCCCTGAGATCACACCAAGTTTCTCAACTGTCAAAATCACTGATCCACCTGAGATGGTGTTTGGGGAAGCAGGTCCTGATCCAGTCTCAAGCATCATTACTTCGAGAATTGAGGTACTATAAACTATTTGTACTTCAAGTTTATGACAATCACACTTTTCCTAGGGGAATTAAGCCTGGATATACTTATACATTTTCTTAGCAGGAAACTGGTGCTTTTACTAGCACCTCTGTTGGTGATCTTTCTTCCTTGGAGCAACTTAAGCTAAGAGTGAATGATTTCTGTCAAAGAATCACCAATCCCCAGGCTCCAATTCCTTCTTCTGAATCTCCTATTAACCAACTCAAGGTCCAATACATCTCATCGCTTTCTGAGTTGGTCAAGCCTACCTTTACTTCAGAAGAGATTCAAGAACTGAAGGAGATCCTCCAACTACTCACAGAGCTGAATTTTGAAAATTTGGCTGAGGGAGACTTAAAGGTTCATTTGGATATATGCTGTCAAGCTGCCTGTGCATTGAAACCTGCTTCTCAAGAGCTCCATAAGCAACTTCTGAATGGAGCTTCTGAACTTCAAATGAAAGCTTATCAATTTTGTGAAGTTCAAGAGAAGCACCTTCTGAGAGAAAATTTGAAGGCAGCATTATCCAGTGCAGATGATGAAGCTCGAAGTGTAATTTCTTCTCATGATCAAGATATCATCAAGCTTCGTCATCTGAAAGAAGAAGAAGCTCGTCTAGAAGCAGCCTTGCTTCAAGTTAGAGGAGAGATTGATAAGACTACCTCCAATATACAAACCTCTATGAACAGAGCTTCTCAATCAATTGTAATTATTAAAGATCTTAAAAGTCAACTACAACAGACCTCTGATCAAAAGGAAATTTATGACTTTGTTTGTAGTAGAGGTACTCATGTATGGAGTGACTTAAAGGATACCATTGTACAGTTTCTAAGTAATGAATGAAATGTTTGTTTTCTCTTAATTGCATTACTTTATAACTGCTTGGATCATTGATCTTATTGATTTAAATTTGAGTTCAGACCATAACCTTTGCTTGTTTCTTATGATTCATCTTGAACAGCACAAGCAAAACAAAAGACAAACTACACTTAGTTTTATCTTCTACTAAAGGACTCCCAAATAGTTGGAAAATAGGCCTTTAGATATCTTCCATTAATCTTTCTTCTATGAACATAACCATTTAAATCTTTCAAATGATATGCCCCTCTTTTAAGAACTCTATGAATTTGGAAAGGCCCTTCCCAATTTGGGGCCCACTTTCCAAGTCCTTGCTTTCTTTCTTTGACAGGTAACACCACTTTCCATACTAAATCACCTATATCAAAGCTTCGAACAGCCACTTTCTTGTTATAACTTCTAGCCACTCTTGACTTTTGCAGCAAAATTTGATTCAGAGCTTTAATCCTTTCTTCATCTACCTCTTCGAGCTCCATATTCATTGCTTGATGGTATGCTCCAATATCCAAATCATTTTGAGAAGCAACCCTTTGTGATCTCACCACGATTTACATTGGTAAAACAGCATCATGCCCATAAGTTAAGGCAAAAGGAGTAGTACCTGTACTGGTTCTTTTAGTGGTTCGATATGCCCATAATACATTTAAGAGTAAGCTTGGCCATTCCTCTGGATTTCTATCAACCATTCTTTGAATACCTCTTTTGATAATCTTATTGGTTGATTCTGCTTGGCCATTTGACTGAGCATAATAAGGAGTAGAATTAATCAAAGAAACTCCATGAGAAGCTGCAAAAGCCTTCACTGCTTTACCTTCGAAAATGGATCCATTATCTACTGTTATAGTTTCTGGAGATCCAAACCTATAAACAATATTCTTAATAAATTCAATTACCTGTTCTTGAGATACACTTTCAAAAGCTTGAGCCTCCACCCATTTAGTAAAGTAATCAGTGGCAACTAGAATGAACTTATCACCACTTCTAGAGGCAGGGTAGATCATGCCAATCATATCCATTGCCCAACCTCTAAATGGCCAAGGCTTAACTACATATTGCAATTCAGTAACAGGTAATCGCTTGAGAGGCCCTGTCTTTTGACAAGCTTGGCATCCTTTTGCATAATCAATACAATCTTTAAGGATAGTAGGCCAGTAATATTCATACCTTCGAATTAACCATCTCATTTTGATGCCTGCTTGATGAGCCCCACAAATACCTTCATGGACCTCTACCATAATTCTAAAGGCGTCCACCTTGCCTACACATTTAAGCAATAAACCATCTGCTCCTCTTTTGAACAACTCTCCATTGTACATAATGTAATTTACAGATCTTAACCTTGTTGCTCTATCTGTTTTAGCATCAGGTTTCGTTAGATAATCTATCAATGGGTGTCTCCAATCGTTCGAACTAAGAGAAGTAGTAATTTCACATACTTCGAGATCAGTATATCTATGTTTAAGCATTGATAAGGATTTCCTTAAAGTCAACTGACAAAACTCTTTGCTTTCATCAGTGATAAACTTGAATCCTGATGCTCTTTGTGCTACTGCATCTGTTTCTTCATTAAAGAATCTCGGCACATAAGTGAAGGTAATCGTATGAAATTGCTTAATTAACAGTTTCACATACTGATGATAAGGTTTTAAGCCAACACTATGGCAACCAAATTCTCCCTTCACCTGGTTTATAACCAATTGAGAGTCTCCGAACACCTCAACTATATCAACCTTCAAAGCAAGCAATAGCTCTAACCCCATGATTAAGGCTTCATATTCTGCTTGATTGTTGGTACATTCCCCCTCATTTATCCGAAACCCAAATTTGGTTTTCAAATCTTGAGGAGACTCCAAAACAACTCCAATTCCAGCCATTTGAGATGTTTTTGAACCATCGAACCACATCTTCCATGGTTTAATTGTTACAATGTCAACATCTGCTATTTCAGGAGTCTCTATTCCGTTTGGATGATCAGCCAAAAAATTAGCCAAAGCTTGTCCTTTAACTGATTTCTGAGGAACATACTCTAGATTGAATTCAATTAAAGATACAATCCATTTCCCAATTCTGCCACTAAGTACAGGTTGAGACAACATATACTTCATAACATCAGTCTGGGAAATTACATAAGTTACTCTAGGCATCATATAGTACCTGAGTTTCTTCGAAGCAAAAAACAAAGTTAAACATAACTTTTCTACTGCAGAATACCTACTTTCACAATCATTAAGAAACCTACTTAGATAATAGATAGCTTGCTCCTTTCCTTCTTCATTATCTTGAGCCAATAGAACTCCAATTGAGTCATGGTTTGCTGCCAAGTAGAGCTTAACAGGCTCTCCCTTTTTAGGTGGAACAAGAACTGGTGGATTGATCAAGTACTCCTTGATGGCCTTGAAAGCATCATCATGCTCTTTTGTCCATTCGAAGTCCTCTCCATCCTTCAGTTTCAACAAAGAAGAAAAGACTTTAGTTTTCCCTGCAGTGTTAGATATAAACCTTCGAAGAAAATTCAATTGACCAAGAAATTTTTGAAGTTCTTTCTTGTTTGAAGGAGGTTTAGCTTCTAAAATAGCTTTAGCTTTATTTTTATCAACTTGAATACCTTTGCTATGGACCAAATACCCTAGAAAGTTTCCTGCCATTACTCCAAAAGCACATTTAGCAGGATTCAACTTCAATTGATAATGCTTCATCTTAGAAAAGGCTATCTTCAAATGCTCTACATGATCATCAATAGATTCTGATTTAACAATAATGTCATCTATGTAGCATTCCAGAAAACCCCCAACTATTTCATGGAAGATAGCGTTCATAGCCCTTTGATAAGTAGCACCAGCATTTTTCAATCCAAAAGGCATCTTGACCCACTCGAAGGTCCCAAGATTACCGGGGGCTCTAAATGCAGTTTTATGTACATCTTCTTTGGCTATACAAATTTGATTATACCCTGAATGACCATCCATAATAGACATAATTTTGTGGCCTGCAGAACTGTCCACCAACATGTCTACTACAGGCATTGGGTATTCATCTTTAGGGGTGGCAGTATTCAGATTTCTAAAGTCAATACACACCCTAATTTTCCCATTTTTCTTGATAACATGAACAATATTTGATAACCATTCTACATATCTTGCTGTTCTGATAAAACCTGCATTCAAAAGGTTTTGAATCTCCTTTTTTACCAATAAAATGGTTTCAGGAGACATCTTTCTTGGAAGTTGTTTGAAAGGTTTGCAATTAGATTTAATAGGCAATTTATGTTCAACTAAATCTCTACTCAAACCTGTTAATTCTTTATAACTCCAAGCAAAGCATTCTTTGTTCTCCTTGAGCACTGTGATCAATTTGGCCTTCGAAACAGCATCGAGCTCTCTGTTGATCTGAACAGTGTTTTGAACAATTCCATCTCCCAATTCCACTTCCTCTAAAGGATCTTGGGAATCGACGTAGCCTAAAAAAGCTTCTTCGAATCCGGTTGGCTTCAACCCCCAGTCAGATTTTTCAGCCAATAATTCCTCCCAATCATTTGTTTCTTGTAACTTTTGCTCTATTTCTAGAGCCATGAATTTAACTAAAGCCAAGGAGTTGGCCTCTTCGAATTCTGTCTTGGACTCACATCCAAGCAGCCTCATCTGGTGGGTTGTCTGATTCATAATCAACTGCTTGTTTAAGCTTAGACTTTAACTCTGCCAATTCTCCAATTTCCAACACACTGGATGGAGGGGTGGCAGGTTGTGCAATTTCACTTAGAGGAATGATCTCAGGCTTATACATTTCAGCCTCTGCACAATTTGCTGAAGTACTGAAGGGATGTGGATCTGCTTTCACCTCTTCGACCCCTACTTCTTTC
>CM037152.1:19676201-19835568 GCA_020921065.1 Vaccinium darrowii
TCCCGGTTGTTGCACCTCTTCCTCACGCCTCTCATTTCGAACCCCCGAGCCTTCCCCATGTTGACTAGCCTCATCGTTTACCCGTTCGTTTCTACCACGTCTAGTGTTCCTACCACCTCTAGCGGTTGCACCACGTCTAGCACCTCCCCTTGGCGGCATAGTTCTAAGAAAAATATAAGAAAGAAGGATCGTAAGTCCACATTATCTCAAATGAGGTCAAAGCCCCTATGCCAACCCAACACGGGAAACAACTCAACATTATGCTCATTAACTCACATATAATGCAACATGCCTACTTTATGATCATGAATGTCACACAAGCACGCAATGAATGAGAAAATATGAGTTTCATGAGAAAACTTATGCAAAGGTTTAAACCCCAAGACACGAAGTCTTCCCACGGTTCCTAAGTATTCGAACCAAGCTCTGATACCAAGTTGTCACGCCCTCATTTTTATCAAAACTAAAATATAATAAAATCCACGTGGGACAAGACCAAAGTCATACATTTAACCCTTTGAATAGTCAAAGTCAAAATATTACATTCACACTGAAAACGGTCAACAAGTTCTAACAACGAAAAACCAAATCCTGAAGCATAAGTATAGAGTTTAAGAGTTATTACATAAGTCCAAAATGCCAAAAGATTGAATAACCAAAAGTTATATTGTCCTTCATCAAAATACGATACTTGAGATAAAAAGAAAAATATCTTCATGCATGCTTAAGCTTTACATAATGCATCACTCCACAAGCATCCGATCTCATGCTCCATGCTGTGTACCTGTGAAAGATAGGGTGAGCTCACTAGCTCGTAGGAAAACTACTCTACCAACGCTAGGTGTATAAACATGATACATGCATAATGAATGAGTATGGTAATGGACATGACCAATGTACAAGGTTAACAATGAACGGAAGGCTACAATTCGACCACGAGATAACCCAAGCGTATCCAAGTGTCCAAAACGTGTCCAAGTTTTCCAAAACAATCTCAAGTATCCAACTAAAGTTCAAGTAGTCGCCAAAATCCTCATTTTCGCATATCAAAATCAATTTTGCCAAATATGTCAAATGAATCCGAAAAGATCATAACCAACATTTCATAAAAACAAACATTCATCAATTTTTACTAGGGAAGTATCCCTCTGCCGGATTTCTTGGGCTCCGTACACCCCTGCCGGATTTCATGGGCTCCGTACACCCCTGCCGGATTTCATGGGCTCCGTACACCCCTGCCGGATTTCGCGGGCTCCGTACACCCATGGCCAGGGACACCAAACGGGTGATCCCTAGAGTTCATTTTATTCAATGATATCAAATTCAAAACCATTTGTTTCCCAAATTTTGCTCAAACAAACCAACCATGAAAGGAATTCAAGAATTAGATGAAATTTGAGAGCAAGAACGAAGTATATGCTATATATCACATAAATACAACTAGAGGGGGTAGAATTTGTCTTCCTACCTCAAGAAATTCGTTTGAAATGAGTGGGTAAATGAAAACCTAGCCTCCAATTGCTCCAACCCGAAATGTGTGCTCTCGGTGCGAAATCAATGCAACCCAAGCTTCAAAACGCGTAGAGGAGGTGATTTTAGGTGGGGTTTATGAAGGAGACTTGAGGTTTTCGTGGATTTGTGGAGGTTTTGAGCAAGAAAAATGGAGGAAGGGAGGGAGAGAGGGGCTGTCGGGCAGAGAGAGGGAGAGGGCTGATTTTCTGAAAAAAAACAGCCACCTAATGTTTAATAAACTCTCACTCTATTACACTTTCACCCCAAACTTTCTAATGCATATTAAACATACCCAAATGCATATTACCACTAACATATTGACCCCTCTTAGTAAAAATTTAATTCCTCACATTTACCCAACATTATTCCGGAAAAATTTATGCAAAATTACGGGTTCTTACAGGCAAGGTCCCAAACTGAAAGGTCCTTTTTTCCTGTACTGGTAATTCTGATCCACCCTCTATTGTGTCCATCTTCTCAGGAAACTCCACTGCAGAAGTCTCCATGGGGGACAATGTTTCAACAGGTGATGAATTCATTCCTCCACCTTCCTCCTGTTCCACTATCATGGCCTCTAATAAGCCAGACTGATAGCTTGCCAAGGAATTTGGTGAAGCTGGACTATTTCGAGGTACCTCACTGTCCATTCTTGTAGCCAGACTTTCCAGTGTTTCCCTCTCTGATTGAGTAAACCCCTTTCGAAGAGATTCTTCAGAATCTTCCCTTCGAAGTCTGTTAAACCTTGGGTTAAACTTATCACCCCCATTATGATTATCCTTGGAAGCATATTCTTCCATTTGGAAGCTAGTATACCTCCTTTGCAACTTCCTCTTCTGAGTTCTTGTCAACATAGGAATTATTTGAGGTGTTTTGGTCTTTGGATCTCTATCTACTACCCATTGACCAGCAGGAGTGTTTGGAGGTTTAACCATCTTGTTTCCAACTTTAGAAGGGGTTTTATATCCTTGGAAGAGTTCTGGTTTAACTTTCTTTAAAAACCAATCAGGAACTCCTTTTACCAAGGTGAATTGTTCCCCTTCTCCTTCAGTTTCTTGGTCCATTAGGGCCTTTCCAGTGTTGACCTTCTTCAGAGGAGGATAATCCCTCTTCGAAGCTGGTGGAACTGGACTCGAAGGTACATTTCTCTTTGATACTGGCCAAGACTTCTCATTTCTTCCATGATTTGGGCTTATCCATGGTTTTCTTTCATTATTCTGGTCCAAAGCCTTCCTTTCCATCCTTTTTGGAAAGAAATCAACCCCCTGTCGATCCAAATCTTTGAAAATCAGATAATTAGCCCTGCATTCCATACATAAGCATTCCAGAAAGGATGCTTCAAGCATAGGAAGATGAGATTGCTTAAAACCCTTCTTAGAAGAACTTCCCGTTGCATAATCTTGCCGGTGAGTCTTCCCATCATTACTTCGAAGTTGGCCAACTTTTGGCTTTCCTCTTCCAAACTGAATAGAGTTCATCCCAACATGAACTCGTCTGTTTTGCCATACCTCTTGAACTGTTTTGGCCAAAGAAGTTGGCACATTGGTATTAGCAGTTACTTCTTCAATCTTTGGAAATGGATCTGTATCTATTCCCATGGTCTTTTCTGGAAACATGATCCTTCCTTTCTTAATTTGCTCCTGAATCCTGTCACGGAAGACATTACAATTCTTAGTTGAATGAGTCCAAGAAGCATGCCATTTGCAATAATTCTTTCCTTTTGTTTCTTCCAAAGTTGGAAGTTCAACATTTTCAGGAAGTTTGATAAACTTTTTCTTCAAAAGGTAATCAAAAATTTCATCTGCTTTTGACACATCAAATGAATACACTTTGCTAACTGCTTTCTTATTAGTCCTTGGTGCTATGGAAGAATCCTTTCGAACTAAACATTCACACACACAAGGATCATGCTCAACAATTTCAGCAGCATCAATTTCATAAGTAGAGTCTTTATAATAGGTTGAATAAGAAGAGTTGTTCCTATCGACATCTTCTTCTAACAAAGATTCATATCTAGAAGCTTTGTAGGTTAAATCAACCAAATCTCTAAACTCAGTAGAGTCGAACTTCTTCCTAAGTTCTCTATTCAAACCATCTTGTGCTATCCTCACAAATTCAACTTCTGGTAACTGAAGTTTGCACTTGTTTCTAGCCTTTTTAAACCTAGCAATAAAGTGAGCAGCCTTTTCATCAGGCTTTTGCTTTAACCTTGCTAAATCAGCCATAGTGACTTCAGGTTCAGTTTGATAAAACTGTGCATGGAATAATTCTTCCATTCTTTGCCAATTTGGAACTGACTCTGGTGTCAAATTAGAGTACCATTCGAAGGCTGTTCCTGTCAAAGAGTTAGAAAACAATTTCAACTTAACAAACCCATTATTGCCTAATTCTTTGCATTGAGCTGTAAATCTAGCAATATGCTCAGTTGTTGATTGTTTTCCATCTCCATGGAATAAAGTAAAATCTGGGATTTTGAACCCCCTAGGGACTTCGAACTGCCTATCTATCCATTCTGGATAGGGCTTTCTATAAATTTGAGTTTGTACTCCTCGGTTTAGAGGTCCATATACCTCTTGCATGAGGCCTAATATCTCATCTCGAAGGGCTGGACGTTCTCCTAGAGGCACTCTTGTATTAGCAGGTGGCTCCCAAGTAGCATTTCTAGGCATGTTATCTTCTGGAAACCTCTGAAAAGGATCATCAAAAGGCCTATGTTGCTTAAAACCTCCTTCTTGCTTTGCAAGAGGTTCATATAAGTGGTTCGAATGTATCCTACCCATTTCTGGTATTCCTGCATACTTAGGAATTCCAATCTCTGGATTATACCTTTTTGCATTGGTCCTATCTTTCTCATTAAAATGACTTCCAGGAGTGAATACATACTCATCAAACCCGTAATCATTGTTTCTAAAACCCTTATCCTCATTTAAACCATCAAAGTTTGGTTCGAATGGGACATTAGTGTTCTGTTTGAACACTTTCTTAGGTTTAGGAGCTTGATAATCATGAGTTTTTGCAGGTTCATACCATGATTCTGGTATATCATCTACATTTATAGGCTCTTTTCCAGGCCTTGATTTAAATTTGCTTGTACTAGCCTCGCCTTTATCCTTCTCAAATGAAGGCAAAGGATCATGCCTAAGCCCTGATTGCTCTTCTAATTTTTGTAACATAAGCTTCTGGGTTTGAGCCAATTCTTTAAATGTGGCAATCATTTCAGCGAACTGACTAGATGACACATTTCCTCCAACTTCTGGATTCTTTGGGTCTTCCACATGTACAGTTCTGTTACTTCTAGTATTCATTCGAGAACTCTGGCCAATCCCTGCATTTAAGTCTTGACCAGTACGAGTCTCTGGTCCAATTTGTAGGCCTTCGACTTGTTCATTCTCTTTAGAATTAACATTGTTCTCATCTTCTGGCGTTTGGCCAACCTGAGAATCATCCGCTTGCTTCCTAAGTTTTGGAGCCATTCAACACTTTCGAGTCCCACTGGGCGTGCCAAAAAATGTGTTTGGTTCTTTTTACTTCTTTGCAATGGAAACAATTGTGTGCGAGCGTGCCAGAGAGAGTTTCAATCTCCTCCCTCAGATTATCTTTGGAAAAACCAAATCTAATCAGGCGATTGTGTTTTATTGGTTCAATTACCTCAATTAAGAGGATTTTTTCAACAAGTGAAGAAATATAAACCAACAAACTTAGGAAATCGAAAGACAAAAAGAAACAAGATACTTCGATTAACAAACCAAAGGTAAACTTACTTCGAAATCGTCTCCAACTTCAGATACAAGAACTTCGAACGGGTGATTGTTACAAGAACAACCAAGATTAATCCTAACTACTTCCTAATCTACTTCCTAAACTACTTCGAACTGAGTTCGAGATCCTAAAACTACTTCGAACTGAGTTCGAAATCCTAAACTACTTTGCCAATGAACAAACCAAGCATCAGTTTTTTGATAGCTGTTTGTTGAAGATTTGTCCGGGGGTTTTCACTCTTCAATTTCTTCTATTTATAGACGCTGCTTGCAATTTGAACTTTCCGCTCAATGAATTTAAACATTGGCTTGCTTCGAACTTTAACTTCCACTCTTTATGTTGGCAGTTGTTTCCTCCTCCACGTCTGAATTTGAATCCTTCTAATTCTTCCTTCAGAAGCTTTGATTTTGAATCTGTGCAGTTGTTTCAACAAACTCAAATGATTAAACAATAAGATGAATAACTGCCTTTCAACAAATATTCCACGTGTTATAACTGCCAGTTTGCTTCGTTTCCCAAGTTCACACGTGGAGTTTACACATTTAGCAGTTAAAATCATGGTTTCGAAACCATCCTTTACGTCAGCAATGGCTTGTAACTGCCAATAACTGTTTTCCATCCTTGGCCCCAATACGACATCGTATTTAATCATTTACATTCCTTTAATCCAGTGTGTTATTATCAACATGTAATTGCCAACGTTTGGCATTTTCCATTACGTGTCAATTAATTATTGGATTTGTTAATTTTATATGTAAACAGGTAGATGTAACATTGTTTTGAAGCATATCTCTTTCCCCTCTCAGTTTGTGTTTTAAATTACTAATGAGTCCTACCGAGCTTAATTCGAGCCTTAATTCAAGCCTAAATTCGGCTCGGTTCGGTTCATTTGAGTTTAACGAGCCCTACCGAGCCTAGCTGGAGCTTTGAATTTTTTTCACGAGCCGAACTCGAGCCCACTTGTCTAGGCTTGAATCGAACCCGAGCCGAACTCGAACCTGACTCATGCCTTAACGAACTGATCCCGAACTTCATTAGGTTCGGCTCGTTTACAGCCCTAATTCGGTGCCACGTCTCTCCTATTTGTGGGTAACTTCAACTGTTCAACAGACCAATTGTTTATTCTTTTCAATCCTTGACGTGTTCATGAAAGCATATAATCATATGACACATGGAAGGAATATATGAAGGATGCCACCCAATTTTCTTGCAGAATATCGCATCAAATCTTTTATGCCATCACCAGGCTTGATTTTTGTTTAGCACTTCTTGACACATGGCATAAAAAATGACTATTTATTCCCTGGTTTTGGGCGCAGCCACATAGTGCATCAATATCACATATTTTTGTAGGCTTAGCATTCACCGTACATTTTTGTGAAGTCCAGTATTTACACCACACATTTTTATAGGGCCTGGTAATTTTGTTTTTTGTGCTGGCCCAGAAAAAATTACTGTGACCCACAAAATGTATGGTGAAATTTCTACACTCCACAAAAATGTGTGATTGATAAATGTGGTTGCGGTGCCCAACATTGGAATAATTTTAAATAATTTCTCATCCTCATACTTGATTTTATACAATAACACAATGTCGCCCTCCCTTTTTTCTACCTTGTTTTCTGTTACCCCTGATACGATCAAGGTTAGTGGTCCGCTTAAAGGGGTGTTTGGCATTCTCTTTTTTAACTTATTATTTTTAACCTTTTGAATTATGGTCAGAATATATTTAAAATTCCGTATGAGTGTTTAGAAAAAATGTGCATAATGCATTTTGCAACTTGAGTAGTATTTGAGAGATGCGTAGAATGCATTGAAGATCGATCTTTTTATTATTCAAAATGGAAAAAATAAAAAATAAAAAGTCAAAAAACTCCTCTCAATCTACTTTTGACTTCTCCTCTCAAATGAGTTTTAGCTTAATGTATTTTGAGTTAGGACATCCGATACTAAAAAATGAGAATCTGAAAATGTGAAAATGAGTCAGCCAAATAGGCCCTAAATTGGATGAATTTTACACTTCGACACTCTTTTATGTTCATTTAAAAAACACATGAAGTCTAAGGTTTGACTCCTATAATCTGGAGATAGGCCCTTGCAATGATATAACTTATATTAGCAAACTAACATCCTATCATTTGACACACCCAAAAAAAAAAGTGACCAATACACATTAATCTTCTCAACTGTATTTGCAAAAAGGTAGATATAGATGTTTAAGTATAGCTAAGGAGAAATATAGCGTACAAATCTTAACGTGTAAATAGATGAGGAGATGAGATGGAGAGTGCATGAGAGAGACGATGACAGAGAAAAAGATGAGAGAAGGAGAAGAGATTCCAGAGAATATATGGAGTCAGATAGTGACAAGTGAGAGGCTAGTGTCTCTAAAAATGTTTTCCTCCTCTAGATTTGGAAATTGTTTCTCTTCATTTTTTGTTCACTTGGAAAATTATTTTTTCCTTCACACATTTTTTTCTTATACTAAACATCGAAATATTTTTTGGCCGAACCAAATGGAGTATTAGTAAAAAATTTTAACTTTGATTCTTTCCAAAATTCCTAACTCTACTACAATGACCCTTCAGATGAGACAAGTCCAAAAATATATGCACGAACACGAGCAGTACGTGTTTTGTGTATACGTGCACTATCAACTTTCATAACTAGTAAATTTTTAATGCAAATTAACTTTTAAACATACATTAAGCCCACAATGAGACGATCCACTCATTTTGTAGGCGTCATTGAAAGGATCATTCATGGAAAATATCATCTTAAACAGAGAATAATACATATCAGCCCAACAACTATTGGTTCTCATCATCATGTTGTACAACTTATAATGGCATCTTTTAGAATATTATTCAAGAAATCATCTTTATCATAGGCATCTAAACAATTGTCCTTTTTATTAAAAAAAAAAAAAACAGTGATATTGTTCAAATAAGTTGATTTCTTTTCAATTATGACTTTTAGTTTTTTTTTTTTTTTACAACACAAGTACTATGTAACAAATGTTGGAATGCAATTATAAAAAAGTGAAGTGCCGGAACTATTCTCCATTGTTCTTGCGCGAATTGGAAGTCTAGTTTTGAACTGAAAAATGCCCAATTAAGGGGAGTAATTGACGACACAGAGCAAGTTCTTGGGTTTTCTATGTAGTTATCGCTATATATGTGCCATTTCTACGCCATCTAATTGGTTTTCTATGCAATCAGCAGCTGCCTAAACCGTAAATAACTAAATACAGGTACGCCTCTCTTCTCTTCTCTCTCTCTCTCTCCCCGTCTCTGCGTCCATCTCCCTCTATATCTCGTCGACTATCTCTATTGTGTGCTGTTTGTTCAAAATGGGAGATTTAGATGGGTAAACATTATAAAAAAAAATTGGGCAATTTAGAAAATGATCAAAAGAAAAATGGGCAATTTAGATGATTAAACATGATAAACGAAAATGGGCAATCTAGAAAATGATCAAGAAAAACTGGGCAATTTAGATGTTTAAACATCACGTGTTTGGGGTCTAGTGAACAAATTTTCCTCCTGGTATGGAGATGTCCGATACACACACCAGGAGTTTATCAATTAACCCAGATACAGAAGCATGCAAGAGTACCGTACATTTTAGGCCCCTTTCTTTTGGGCATGAAACAGTGGCTTTCTTGGCTTTTGCCCAGGGCTGGCCCTGTTTAATGGGAATTGCATATTTAATGCACTTGGATTCTTGCCTTATTGGTGTTAGGGTCAGTTGCCCTCTTCCATTTTTGAGTGTTGCATTTGTGAACCAATTTATTTATGACATTTTTCATTTAGGCCCTTGCTGAATTATCAATTTAGTATTTTTTTTCGTCTTTTCTGAATTTTTGGTAAATTAAGGTTAGTTAAACTTTTTAGATTGGCCATTTGTCTTGATTGGAGTAGTCTAAAAAGCAAAATATTACGACCAAAAGAAAGAAAATTTAAAGAAAAATGTTTGAAAAAATTATTTATTTTTTTGTCTTTGGCTTGTTTATATTTTTTTTCAACTTCGGTTCGCAATTTTACATTTTTCTGATTCATCTAGTCAAGGCAAATGATTAAATCAGAAATTATGATGAACAGCTAAATAAAACATTATGAAAAGTTAAAAAAAATGCTCAGCATTGCTTGTCATTTGGATGAGTAAGAAACTGGATGGGCACATACTTTGGAAGATATTGTTTTAGGGCCTTAGGCAGTCGTCAACTTAACTTAGCTCTGAATCAAGCATCAAAACAATGTAGTAATAACCAGCATTTGCTCACCGTTTTAGATGTTGTAAGTCCTTCTGGTTGAAGTTATTCATGGTCTACAGGGCTAAATTAGAACGGTATGGATCGGCTCAAAAGCTCTGCTCGTTTCATGATAGTTTCCGATCTTGACCATACAATGGTGGGTAGCAGGATTTTCTGTAACTCTATCAGTTTGATTCTAGTATTCATATCGCTTTGATTCAGTGGTGAGGTTTGTTTGCAGGTTGATCATCATGATCCTGAGAATCTTTCTCTGCTTAGGTTTAATGCTCTGTGGGAAGCATACTATCGTCCTGATTCTCTTTTAGTGTTCTCAACTGGAAGGTCTCCAACACTTTATAAGCAGTTGAGGAAAGAGAAACCAATGCTAACCCCTGATATAACCATAATGTCTGTTGGAACTGAAATAACATATGGCAATTCAATGGTGCCTGATGAGGGTTGGGTTGAATACTTAAACAACAAATGGGATAAGAGTATTGTCATAGAGGAAACAAGCAAGTTTCCTGAACTTACTCTTCAGGTACAGTTTGTTGATGGGAATATTTGGTATTGTGATGAATTGATGATTAGCTGTTTATGAAATATTTGGTAATCAAATGACACGCTTCCAAAGAAAATGGTCTACTTGTATGTAATTTTTGTTTTGTTGGTACTTTTCATGTAATGCAGGCAGAGACGGAGATACGACCCCACAAGGTTAGCTTCTATGTTCAGAAAGACAAGGCTCCAGAAGTGATGAAAGCTCTTTCTGAGAGTTTGGAAAAACGTGGGGTAAGATTGATAATTTTTGTGTTATTTGTTTTTTGGCCATTGCTCAAAAAGTTGATCATCATAAGAGTTGTTATATTTTTTAATTTTGACAAAGATAAATAGGTGTTGCAATTGGTTTAAATATTTCTCTTTGCGAGAAATTTTACCTCTTCTTCGTATTTGAAGCTTTTATTTTTTATATATATTTTTCCAGCTGGATGTTAAAATAATTTACAGTGGAGGAATGGATTTGGATATATTGCCACAAGGGGCAGGCAAAGGTCAAGCTCTTGCTTATCTTCACAAAAAGTTCACATCAGAAGGAAGATTACCCCAAAATACTCTTGTTTGTGGAGACTCTGGAAATGATGCTGAATTATTCAGCATTCCAGATGTTTATGGTGTCATGGTTGGTGGTTGATCTTCCCCATGTTATTTCTGATTAGCACACTGGTAAGTTGATAATAATATGGTTTCATTTGAGCAATTTCCATTGTGCAGGTAAGTAATGCCCAAGAAGAATTGTTGAAGTGGCATGCTGAAAATGCCAAGGATAACCCTAAAATAATCCATGCAACTGAGAGTTGTGCAGCAGGCATCATTCAAGCCATTGGACATTTTAATCTTGGCCCAAGCTCATCTCCGAGAGATGTCATGGATTCCTCTGACGCAATGCCCGAAAAATTTGAACCTGGGCATGAAATAGTGAAATTTTTCCTGTTTCTTGAGAGATGGAGGCGTGCAGAAATGGAATTTTCTGAGCTCTATTTGGCGGGTCTGAAAGCACTAAGTGTATGTTTGATCATCTATTTGCTTCACTCTGCAGCTTGTTATGCTTAAGCAGACTTGTGCTACCTTTTCTGGTTGATGGTTTTTGGTAAAACCATGAGTTGAAAATTAAGGCAACCTATTATATGCTTGTTTAGAAAGAATATTGGTAAATTACCCAAAAAAAAAAAAACACATTCTCAGCAATTTCTGGTGTTTCTTTGTAAACATTTTCTTCGCATTTGATATACAACCGAATTAAATTTTCTCTGAAGACCTGAAAGTTTGTTCTGTTTCCTTCTTCCTGCAAGTAAATTCCTAAAAATGTGTGTGCATGTTTATGTGTGGCTTTTTCCTAAGCTTATATTATCCAAACATGAAGAGGCGCTTGGATCCCGTATAGTTCATTTTTTTTCATTTTTTTCCCCAAAACACAGCCAAAACACTTTTAAATGTGGATAAATTGAGATTTCTGTTCTTTCTATGCAAAATTGTAGATAAGAAAATCTTATAATTTGCACGGTTAAGGCATTTCATTTAAAACAGATAGAGGTTCCACTCACTTAGGCTTTCATGGTTACTGGTCGTACATGACAGAATTAGCCATATTTTTCTATTTTGTTTTACTGTCTAGCCGGTATGCTTAGGTTGTGTAAACTGTAAATCATATCCTATTCACTCCCGAAATATAGACAACCTCAATGCTATACCCTTGCCTGTTTTGTATGACATTGATGTACTTATATGAAGTAGTACATGTACTGGATGTGTATAATATTCTTATTGCTAACATGTTGAGGGAATAGAACTGAACCATCAATCCTTGGGTCCTCATCAATGAGATCGGCTACACGAATGGCATAATTAACAAATGAAATACGCAGCACTTGTGAGTCACTGTTACTGGTGGAAAAGTTTATAACTCAGCACTTGTCTGTCTTTATACATCTCATTGTGTGTCTTTGCATTCTACACTATTTCTGAATTTCTGTTTTTACGTGCTCGATTTACTTAAATGCGCTGCAGGTTCTTATTCTGTGTCCATGTCCATTTATTTTGATAGTCACAAAATTTTGACAGAGAATCAATTTAGCAGAAGCAATTCAATCACTGATTAAGTAGTACATGATTTTTTTATATCAGCCAGGAAAATATGGTTTTATTGATCTGAAGCTTGTTCTACTCAGGCTTATGAAGAGTATCTACTTTTTCAGACATTTTGTTCTTTTCAATAGTACTTTCTGCTTGGACATTTGGTCTTGATCCTCCTGTTTTATCCTTGCAGCTTCCGTCCTGTGTTTTCGTCCATCCATCTGGTGCCGAGCAATCTGTTCTAGACTGCACAAATGAATTGAGAAGGTCCTATGGGGATAAACAAGGGAAGCAATATCGAGTGTGGGTAGATCAAGTCCTACCTACAGAGATTGGTTCAAACATATGGCTACTGAAGTTCACCAAGTGGGAATTATTAGGTGAGTTATTTGTACCGGGTTGATTTGCCCTTCCTTGTTCCTACCTCCTTTAGACTGTTATCCTACCTTGCGTAGACAATTTTAATTTTGATGGCCTGCAACGAATTTGCAATTCATGTCATTGGCATATTAAAATTTCAATCCAAAGATCATTGGAAATTTTAATTTGCTTTGATATTTTGGCTTTTTATCTGACATTGTTTCCACTACCCTAAAATCCATTAATTGTTGCTCTATTTGTTTACAAAAGCACGGATGATTTCTAGGGAATGATTTTCATGAAGGTTTTGGTTACTAGTAAGCCTCTTTTGCACTTGTGAGATTTGCTATTTTGTTGTTATTGTCTGAAGGAAAAATTGAGAACATTAATGCAATCACACACATACCACATGGCCCCTGTAGAATGCTCCAGAAATGGTTTTTCTTGATTGTTACATTTTAGAGTAGTAGAATGATACACGTTTCCAAGAGGGCTCTCTCCCTATTTGATTATGGTTTTCCTGCAGAACATCTTGTTGGCACTTGGCAGCTTCTGAGATTTTTGAACATTAGTTTCTAACTCTTTTGCTTTGACATTTATTGTGAAAGAGACTTGTACTTAAGAGTTAAGACACCTTTAGTCTTCTTCTTTTTCTCTTCCCCTCCTACTGGCTCTCTTTCTCTCTCTCTCTTCTTTTTGGACATCTTTTCCTCTTTTTTTTTTTTTTTCAAGATGGTGGTCTTTTTTCAATCTTTAGGAATACATGTTTGTATAGGTGGAGTGTTCACTGGCTTTGATAGGCTCAAAATCAATTTGAGAGCCTTAAATTCAATCCTGTTGGCTGGTGTTGATTGGTCAGGAACTTTGAGCTAACTTTGTGAGCTTCAGATCCAAAAGTGAAACATGTGCTGCATATAAATAAGAAATACATTATAGAATAATACTACGATTCATGCTTCTATGTGCAATTTGACGACAATGGTGCAGATTACTTCTCCTACGCATTGCGAGTATATGTACACACACATATCTTTTCAAGAAATTTGAGACGTATTTATGGTGAGCTACGAAGCACCGACACTTCTAGAGGTCACCGTGTCCATGTAGACACGGGGACACGTATTGGACACGTCATGTGGCGTGTCCCTTAAATTAAAATATTTTTTGGAGGGGGACACTCGGGGGGACACGGCATGGACACGCATGTCCCACATATACGTACTCTCTCGCTGTGTATATGTATATATATTTCCGTTGTGGGTGTGTATCTTACATATATGTGTGTGTACCAGTATATATACTAGTATATAACAATGTAAATATCTTACATATCAAAGAAAAGTGTATACATCTATGTATATAAACTGTTACTGTATACTTATATGATTTATTTATATATAATTAATTAACTATTTATTTATTTTTGCAATGTCCCCCTCTGCGTCCGTGTCCATTTTTTAGAATTCACGTGTCCCGTGTCCGTATCCGTGTCGGTCTCCGTGCTACATAGATGGTGAGTAGGTGAGTAAGTCTCATTCCTATGAACTTCGGACATTGTCCTTGACATGGTCTTTGTTTACATTTACTGAATATTGAGTATTAATTTGATGGAGTTCAGCTGACTGAGAATCCTTATACCTAGAAAGGTGATATTTTTTTGAAACTCTACTAGGTAGGTATCAGGGGCGCTTGAGTTAGATGCTGCTGCTGCTTCGTTTTTCTGTTTTTGTCCTATTTGTGCCGAAGTACCAGAAGGATTACTGGGCTCTCACTCTGTACTATTTAGCAGAATATATATCTATTGAATCGGATCGTGCTAATTATAAAGTACCATCCGATTAACCGGGGTTATTTTGATTTTGATTTTTTTTAAAATTTTATTCAAGCTAAAAACATAATATAACCTTGATTATGCTTTGTTCCTTTACTTGTGCCTTTTTTTTTTCTTTTTCTTATGACTTACTAGTATGAAGGCAACCAAGCTCGGGGTTTGGCTAGGGCAACCCAAACGTCAGGGCCGGCCTTGTCCACACTCCTTGAAAATTGCATTGTTGGTATGTCTGTGTCATGCAGCTTGCCCGTGGTAAACAGAATTGGATAATTGGATTCAGAGTTTTGAATCCTACCCTTTTTGAGCAAATCCTGTGCCCCAGAACTGTGATTCTGTTTCGGCTCAAATACCAGTTGGTGCCAAGCGATACAGGCCAATACTAGACAGTACCAGTTGGTACTGGACAATCTTTGATATTATTTTCTTTTAAATAAATGTATATTATATGCTACAATTTTAGATATGGGAAAGTAACACTAATGGATAAATCCAAAACAGTAATCAGTATATCACCGGTACCACCGTACTTATAAAAAAAAGTATATCACCGGTACCACCGTACCAGTAGTAAAATCGGTATCTATACCGGTACCAGTAGTAAAATAGGTATCTAGCAGGTACGGCATTCAGAACCTTGGTTGGATTAGGTCAATATGACTTTACATGTAACCTTCATGGTAAGAATGATTCATCTGAATGAGAAGAGGTAGCATTAAGTCATGTTCAAGAACAATTGCCCAAACGAGTAAGTAACTGAAATTTCCGAATCTCTACCATATTGGTTAGAAAACCGCGTGCTTTCAAATTTCAATTACTTGTTGAAGAAAAATGGTATTCAAGATAATTAGGACCTGTTTTCTTTTGACATTTTACACTTCAGCAATAGTAAACCTAGAATGGTAGCTGTCTCCATTAAGTAAATATCCAGATTCCAGACGATGAGAATTGTGAACTGGTATCAGTATTATGGCAGATGGAAGTGATTTTCCTCCTAATTTTTGGCAACCACTTCCAGGACTAGGTTAAGTTTCAATGTTCTGGTCTTGTCCAGTTGAGGAAATATGAACGATGTAGCAACTTAACATGTATAAATCACAGCTATATAATGTAATTTGAGTGGAAGTGGAACAACTTCAATTTTGCTGCATTCATGTTTTATATGATCATGTTTCCTATGATCATAAGATGAAAAGAAAATTCTCAGTTTTGTTTTTCTGTGTTACGGCTTTCCTGTTAGTTCTTACCAACTTGTTGGCTCATGTAGGTGAACAACGGCGTGGTTGCGTGGTCACAGTTTTGCTGAGTTCAAAGGTATGGCTTTTGATTTCTAGGTGCAGCATCCTTCTGAGTGACTTTTTTTTTTGCTAAGCAAAGAACTTATTAATCTTTGAAAACGAATTACAAAGACTAAAAGGACCTGAGACTAGAAACGTCAAGGACCCAAAATGGGAAAAAACTAACAAGAAATAATCTGATCCTTCTGAATGACTTGCTGTTTTTCGTTTCAGTTTTTCTGCATACCAAAAATTCCCACAATCTTAATCAAAATTGAAATGTATGGATCAGATTCATTCCGATTATCACACACACTGCACCAAATTTGAATCTGGCTAAGATTATAGGTTAAAAATTTTGGGTACCTATATTTTTTTCTTCTCTTTTTCCAGAAAAGCCTTTTCATCAGCTCTGGGCTTAATCTTCTTAACCTGTTACTTTCAGGATCTGAGTGCTCCAGAAGGGTTCACTTGGGTGCACATGCATCAGACATGGTTGGATGAAGCAAGAGCAAAAGATCATACTGATTGGGTGTGTTAGATTTGTCCTGCAGCCCACATTGCTTCAGACATGGTTGGATGAAGCGAGAGCAAAAGATCATACCGGCTTGGTCTGTTAGATTGGTCCTGCAGCCTGCTCTGAAGATCGGTATCCATATCCATTTTCCTGTTGAGAAAATAAATAGAAATGATGCATTGCAGATATATTTTCTTCTTTACTGACCATATATGATCAATTGATCATAACCAGTCGAGCATAGTTTTGTCAAAATACTTGCATTCTCAAGCAAGATCCCTTATATTATGGTCCCTCCCGTCAATACCTTCTTCTTCTTTTTTTCCATCCATTTAGCTCGTTGTACTTAATGTTATTTGAGTTAATAAACTATTTTTGCTAATCATTGATTTTTTTATTTATTTTTAAAAAGTGCATGTTCGTATTGCCTTTGTTTTCTGTTCACTTTCTGAGAAACCCAGGAAGCTTGCTTGATAAACAGTATACAAAGTATTTCCTGGAGAACTTTTAAAACTTCCAAGCATTTTGGCAAACACCATAAATATTTTCTGAAACGTGTTTTTTTTTTCCCCCCAAACTATGTTCTGCGAAGTTGTATTTTACGGGCAGATTCCTATTTGAAATAGGCCTTGTTTTACTAACTAGGCTTTTTGGCTTTCAAGGCAGGTCATTTTCTTCACATACATCAACTAAAAAAAAAGCCCAAACAATAAAAAAACCGGCCAAGTTTTCTAAATGATAAAATCTGACACTTGATTTTATCTAATAAGGAAGTCATGTGATTCAATCAAGCAAAATCAAGTGTCTTTTTGCTTTGATTTAGGCTCCGTTTGTTTCAACGTAAAATATTTTACGATGTAAAATGTTTTCCTTGTAAAATGTTTTCTTGGTAAAATATTTTTTTTCATTTTGTTTTCCAGTGTTTGGTTACACATGAATTTTTTTTTCCCAAAACAAATGTTTTCAGCACTTTCACCCCGACATTTCCATGTTATGGTTTACGCATTAAGCTCAATTTTTTTTTTTACCTTAACGTGATTCGTTTGAAGTACATTTCAAATCAATTCGGAATCTAAACAATATAGATCTCCCAATTGTAGAGAGAGAACACTAACGTAGAGAATTTGGGGGTTTTGTTTGGGTGGTTTTTTGTAAAATCTACTCTCTCTCTCTCTCTCTCTCTAGCAGGGACCAAATTCTCAAAGTCTTTAGCTACCAAGAGCCCCTGTTTCGAATTCATCTATTTGTGGAGAGCTCACCGCGAGCCACCCACCGAGAGCCATCAAGCAAAAATGACCTACGAGAGTTTTGACCGTAAATCATTTTCCATCAAATCAAATGAAGTAAATCGTTTTACAAGTAAAAATGTTTTACTTGATGTTTGCCCCACCAAACACCGGAAATTGAGTAAAATATTTTCCGCAAAAAGCCAAAAACATTTTACATCCAAACAAATGGACCCGAAAACAAAAACAAAAAACAATAACAAAAATGCTACCAAACACTCCCTTCGCACACTTTTACGAAGACAATTCGGGGACACACTTTTTCGTAAAAAAAGTATGATCATCATGTTTATGAAGATTGCAAATTAAGCACTCTTGCAATACTACAGGGAAGGAAATGAAGCGAAAAACAAGTTCAAACTTCTCCATCCCACAGCTCGTCAATTGATTTAAAAGGCCCATTGACACCGATGAAATCCTCCGCGGTCTGTCCTCTGCCTTGGGGGATTTCGCCAATCTTCTTACAATCTTCGTCGCTCAAAGCCCAGTCGAAAATCGCAAGGTTTTGCTGCAGCCTTTCCTTGCTGAAGCTCTTCATCACTATACCAATCCCTTGTTCATATCCCCATCTCAGGCAAATCTGCATTTTCATGGTATAAATTGGCTCAAAATCTTCTCATTGAAAAATTCATCGAGTAGGCTGGGTCACCGTGGGCCATGTTGTCGCGGATAAGGGCTACATGACCATTTTTTTTACTAGAAAATTGGATGTAGAGGACATAACTTATGTCCTCTTGTAATTCTAAGCATGCAAAATCCACTTTATTTCTCCATATACCTATCATCTGGATAAGTTTAAAAAATGTCATTCGTCACATTTGTCGAATTCAGTTTTTTGAAATTCTGAGCAATAATACAGGTAGGTGGTTTTTTGGCTGGGATTAGGTAAACTTCCCACCCTTCAGTTTCTATACTAGTTTTGAAATTAAAGGACCAGAAATCCAAAACATTAATTTTATATAAAATTCTCCAACTTGATGCTGTTAAATTGTCGCTTTTAGGTTTGCGATAGTCTACATCAAAGGCCAGACTCCCCGTTAATGGATTGCGAGATTGAAATCTTATACTGTTAAACTTTAATGAGGAATGCGGAAACGGGTGGTTCGGATTACCTTTAGCGAACTTTTACCGAACCGGATCTTTTAGTGGATGGATTACATACTCCGGCATGCACTTCAATAGCAACAATCTCTTGCAATGGAGTGATACTACGAGGTTCGAGTATCACCCATTATTCCACGGTGCAAAAGCTTCGAATTGTTCTTTAATGGCAGAGAGAGAAAACAAGGGGGAGAGTTTTCTAGAACTCAATAACTGATAATCTTGTATGCATATCATTTTATGAATATGCTGCAATAAAATATATAGAGTGAACATCCTAGATGCTTTAGAAGTCCTATAATCCTAAGAGAATAGAATCACTTCAACTTCTTCTATCTTATCTCCGAGATAGGATAGGACTCTATAATAAATGGGTCACCGGGTCATGCCCACATGGGCGACCCGATTTGGTCCCGGACCCGGCCCAAATTCCAACATATACATTAGTCGAAATGAGTGTAAATTGACCCGGACACTTCACACTTTGAGCCATAAAAAAGATGTAAAAGCAAGAATTGAGCACCTGAGGAATAGACTTCCCTTTGCCCTCTGCAATTTCCTTTAGAACCTCAGACTCCATAACTCTGTTAGAGCCCCAGCTGGCTCCTGCTGCTCCCAGAGGAGAGTAAGCTACCACAAGGATTCCATTGGCCTTGCAGTAATCTCTCAGCTTCTTTTGTTGCCAACACGGGTTCAATTCCACCTGTTCTAACCGCGATTATCGAAATTGCTTTTTAGATTGTACGTTATCTGGAATGTACGTTATTGGGAAATCGGTCAAACTATGTCAACTGTATGAGAAATAAATAACTATGCACCTTATTGAGAAATGAGTCAAACTACATAACGCCCGGAAATCATCAAATAAAGGACAAAACAAAAAGACATATTTTTGCGTGGTTTCCCAACTATGCAGTTGAGTGCATTAACGGCTCACTCGTTTTTAACTACGCGCCAAATCAAGAAAGTATAGGAGCACTGATTAATACCCATGTCTAGATCGGGCACTGCCCTGGACCCCAGTGACTTGATCGGGCAGTAAGAAATAGTCAGCTGAGGCTTTACAAACGTAACAATAAAAAAAAATTCCATATGAGAATTAAAGAAATAAACTAAAGGTTCCTTCCTATGTAGGAGGACGAAATCCTATGGTAAGAATTGACCCTCACACATCTCCAAATCCTATGTATCCAAATCAGGTAATTAATTTTTGCACCCCAAAATTTATCATCGGCACTTCACTTTTGGAGTGCGAAAATCAATATTCGTTATATTCATCCACGTTTGGGAAAACTCACCTGTGTTAAGAAATATTGTCCCACATTGCCTAGGAGTGGAATGGGTGATCACTTAATATATGCTGGGACCTCTCCACTCATTGCCAATTGGTTTTGAGATGGATATAAAGTTTCCACATGGTATCAGAGCGGGGCCTATTCCACTCCACATTTTAAAAAAAAAAAAAAACTGCAATCCCACACCCACGATGACAGACCAGCAAAAAAAGGCTGCACGATGATTAGGACCCAAAAAGTGGCCACACGTGACAGACCTCAAATGCGGCTGCACGTGAAGGGGGATGTTAAGAAATATTGTCCCACATTGCCTAGGAGTGGAATGGGTGATCACTTAATATATGCTGGGACCTCTCCACTCATTGCCAATTGGTTTTGAGATGGATATAAAGTTTCCACAACCTGATTGACAGCAGGAGGGATGGTTGCGAAGGAAAGGAGGTCACCAAGTTTTTTACAGGAGAAATTGCTAACTCCAATGGATTTGGTGAGGCCTAGCCTCTGGCATTCTTCCATTTTTGCCCAAACAGACTTGATGTCCATTGGAAGAAAGTCTTGTGGATTGGGTGGGTACTGAATAATCCCAGGCTTCATGCTCAAGTGAATGAGATAAAGATCAAGGTACTCTGTCTTCAAATTCCTATTCCATTATCAAATAAATAGCATGAAGGAACTTAATGCCATGTTCACCCTGTATGAACTACCAAAACAAATATTTCATGCTAGTCGGCCCTGTTGCGCCCCCAAAATAAAGTTTATCTCGAACTCCAAAATTTGATCCAAACTGTTCATTTTATAAATGTTATAGTCAATTGAGGTTGTCGAGATGAAACAATAGCATCAAGGAACTAATTTTTGGACTCGAGATGAAATCCATTTTGGACTTTCACAACAGCTTGTCGTGTGTTTGGGGCACAACAAAATCCCCAACTCCAGACGGTGTTCTTGTCTAGGTTTACATATACATATCTGAAAACTCTCGCTGTTCCAATTTGTTGGTCTGCTTATTACTACTATAGAGTACCAACATATTAAACTTGTCTGGTTGCTTCCTATTTGAATGATAACGCAGCCTACAGAAAGAACATAAACACTCCGAAAATCCATTTGTGAGGCCCAAGCTTGCACGATGATCAAATCTTTTTTTTTTTTTTGAAAACATCAAACGCATAAAAAATTGCATATATCAGATGTCATCAGTTAATACATGATCGCAATACATAATTAACTTGAGATAAATGGTTTAAATCCAGTGTACTTGTCTATTTTTGTTGTCCAGATAAATGCGTTTCAAAATCGTACAAATCGCCTGCAACCAACATCATTCATGGCACGATAGATGTCCTTCTACAAGCTAAAAAAAGAGAAGATTCCGATCATTCAAGCGAGGACGGAAACAGACCACAAATTGGCAACAACATCTTTTTCAGTATCGTATGCTTCGCCTCCGATCACATGACTTCGCATTTTGATTCGATTCCCATGGACTTGGAAAAAAAAAAACCATATGTAGAGATTACCTGAGGGTATTTTGAAGAGCAGGTACAAGAAGATGGGGATGAGCATCAGTACACCACAGTTTGGAAGTGATGAACAGCTCCTCTCGAGATTTAATCAAGCCGAGGCGAATAGCTTCTTGAATGGCATCACCCAGATTTGACTCAGTCCGGTACACAGAAGCTGTGTCAAAGTGCCTGTACCCAAGCTCTATGGCTTGGACCACTGCTTGCACCACAATCTCTGAAGCTGCTGGTGGGAAAGCTGCTGTGCCCAGTCCCAAAACTGGCATCTGTTGGCCACAACTCGCAGTTACTTCTGGGATTATACTACCGAATGACATTATTTGGTTTGTTCTGAGTGAGTTCACCTAGTGAGTGGGAGAAGGGGCTGAAATGTGCAGTATTTATAGCAGCTGATGAAGTTTTCTTCTTTCCGTTTTTTAATTTTTTTTCTGTTTGTTTACAAAAATGATACAGACACACTCACTCGGACACACTCTGCCACACCCCCTCTCACATGTGGGGTGGATCCCCTCACATGTGAGAGGGGGTGTGGCAGAGTGTGTCCGAATGGGTGTGTATGTATTATTGTTCGTTTGTTTAACGTTATTTTGGGGGGCCCCTCCTTCGTGGGCGGCTTTGTTTGGGACAATTGTGGGCGCTAAGCGGGCACCACCCAGTGGGGAAACGGGGCCTTGCTCACTACATGTAGTGAACAATCGTAGCCGTTCAAAGTATTTGCAATGGTTCAGATTCGCAGATGTTTTATTACCGGTAATAAATCTTTAATAAATTCGGATAATTGATTGTCAAGGAGGATGGCTGCGCAACCTCGCTACAGACCTCCCGTTTTCACATGGTGGTGTCTGAGCATGCATCATGAAGTATTTGGTTTGTTGAGAATCTCTTTTTTTTTGCTCGGTTTTGGGTTTGTTGTGAATCTCGGTGTGGGTGAATGAGTCCGGTACTTATGTGTCGATCGAACAAGTGGCCGAAATATGCCAATGTTTATATCAATTGATGATGTTTTTCGCTTTTCCTTTTTTATTCTTTTCTTTTTAGTGGTTAACGGTTTTTTTGGGCCCCCATCCTTCGTGGGCGGCTTATCCAAATCAGGGACTGAGCCCGACTTCGGCCAAGGAGACACTGTTTAATAGAAAATAGTTACATGATATGCAGAAAAATTTAAAGAAAAAAATTAATTAAGAAGTCATATAATTAGATTTTGTTATGGGCTTTTTTTTTTTTTTGTGAAAATAAATAAAGAAACTTTCAACTCTCTTATGGTATTCAAATACGAGAGATTACAATATTAATTTTTCCTGATCCCAACCGACAAAGCTCTAAATTGCTATTTTTTCATTTTTTTGTACAATGTTTTTTTTTTTTTGTATACCCATAAATAACTAGTCGAACCACTTTAGTCTACAAAAAATACTTGTGTTGAAAAAGTCCGGATGACACCTATCTACACTCTCTCTATGTTAGCCCCGCCACAAAATAAAATTAGCTCGTCGATCCAACATTTTCTGCTTTCTACATTCATACCCAACATAGTCCATAAAGAAACATGCAATAAAAATGCTAAACTTTGAGACAATTTTTAATGTTTAATGTGTCGCATTCCTCTCCAATTGGTAAAAAAAATAAATTCACAAAGTGAATTGTGGGAGATTGAGGCTCTGTTTGGAACTTGAGGATGGAAAGGAAAAAGAATGGAAAATTTTAAAAATTTTCTTTCCCTTGTTTGGTTCCTAAAGAAATAGAAGGGAAAGTTTAAAAAACAAGCACAATTTTCTCTCCAATTTCTTCTTAATTTTCCTTCTTATTATTTTCTCTTCCTTTCTCTTTCCACCCTCAAGTTCCAAACAAAGCCTGAGAGAGAGCTGATATGGTACGTATAGTAGGGGGGGAAAATAATTAAAAACCACGCATTAGTACTGCGTGAGATTTGAACCTGGACATAGGGCACCATGCACGGGCGCTCCAACCACGTCGGCAAGGTGAGTTGTTGCAATAAACTTCTTCATCTATATATTTAGTATTTATCTTGAGAATTTTTTTTTCCCGGTGGCATTTTTGAAATGGGGGGTGTGGCACGGGCCACCTCCCCCCTTCTTAACTCCGTCCCTGATCCAAACCGATGCTCACTTTAGCTTATACATATAGGTTCAGGGTGCCGTTCTCCTTAGCTTTTTTGTTTCACTTTTTGAGGATTTTTATTTAATTTTTTTTGCGTTTATTTGTTTTGCGTTAAACTTTTGTAAATGATAGATTTTATTCGATGAGACTAATTAAAAAAGTACAAAATTATCACTAGTTAACTTTTCAGAAAGTCTAATAATATACAGACTACACAATATGGTATGGTCCATTGTCTCGTTGGTGCATGGGTAGGGTGGATGTCCCTCGGTAAGTTAAAAGAAGGCAAATTGTTGTCACCACTAACCAATTAGACAATGTCTCAAAGATATATTATAGATTAATCTATGCGTCCTAACCAACTTATGCGCATCTCGACTAACTTTTAATAATCAATCTCACACTCCATTCCCGTTCAAAAAAAAAAATCTCACACTCAATTAGTGGGGCCTAAATTATAGGTTAAGCAAAGCTTTTTTGTATGAACTGACCCCATAGAAAATTTGATAGCATCTAGAATGTTCCTAACATGAAACCTTAATTAGGGACTAGGGAGCAAAACGTAGATTTGGCATTTAATTTGTTGGTCAGTTATTATTACTTTTACGAAGACAATTCGTGACACACTTTTTCGTAAACAAGGTATGATCATCATGTTTATGAAGACTGCAAATTAAGCACTCTTGTAATAATACTGGGAAGGAAATGAAGCGAAAAACAAGTTCAAACTTCTCCATCCCACAGCTCATCAATTGACTTGAAAGGCCCATTGACACCGATGAAATCCTTCGCAGTCTGTCCTCTGCCTTGGGGGATTTCGCCAATCTTCTTACAATCTTCGTTGCTCAAAGCCCAGTCGAAAATCGCATGGTTTTGCTGCAGCCTCTCCTTGTTGAAGCTCTTCATCACTATCCCAACCCCTTGTTCATACCCCCATCTCAGGCAAATCTGCATTTTCATGTTATAAATTGGCTCAAAATCTTCTCATTGAAAAATTCATCGAGTAGGTCGGGCACCCTGTGGCCGTGTTGTCGCCAATAAAGGCTACATGTCCCTTTTTTTACAAGAAAATTGGATGTAAAAAACAGGTCATACTTATGTCCTTTTGTAAATATAAGCATGCAATCCACTTTAGATGTAGTAGGAGGAGTGTTCCACTAAGGGTGTTTTTAAAATAAACTGACTTTTCACGACTTTTTATGTGATGTATTATGAGAGAATGACCAGTCTTGGTTTTTTAAAATAAACTGTCTTTAACTTATCTTTATTTATCCTCATTTTTGTTGTTAATAAGTATATTTTTACTTAGTTTTCAGCCAACATATTGCAAATTTTCAATGTCTCAAAATACATATCATTGGGATAAGTTTAAAAAATGTCACTCGTCACATTTGTTGAATATTTTTTTAAATTATGAGCAATAATACCAGTAGGTGGTTTTTTTTGTTGGGATAAGGTAAACTTCTCACACATCAGTTTCTACTATTTTTAGTGAAATTAAAGGACCTGAAAGCGAAAGCATTATGTTTGGAAATTCTTATATATTAGTCGAAATGCGCGTAAGTTGACATGAAAACGCTTTGAGCCATAAAAAAGATGTAAAAGAAAGAATTCAAACACCTGAGCAATAGACTTCCCTTTGCCCTCCGCAATTTCCTTTAGAACCTCAGACTCCATAACTCTGTTAGAGCCCCAGCTGGTTCCTGCTGCTCCCAGAGGAGAGTAAGCTACCACAAGGATTCCATTGGCCTTGCAGTAATCTCTCAGCTTCTTTTGTTGCCAACACGGGTTCAATTCCACCTGTTCTAACCGCGATCATCGAAATAGTTTTTAAGATTGTAGGTTATTGGGAAATCGATCAAACTATGTCAACTGTATGAGAAATAAATAACCATGCACCTTATCGAGAAATCGATCAAACTACAACACACATAATGCAGGGAAATCATCAAATAAAGGACAAAACAAAAAAGACACATTTTTGCATGGTTTCCCAACTACGTAGTTGAGTACATTTACGGTTCACTCGTTTTTAACTACGCATCAAATCAAGAAAGTATAGGAGCACTGATTACTTTAATACCCTCGTCTAGATAAGGCTCCTTCCTATAAAGAAGGACGAAATCTTATGGTTAGAATTGACCCTCACACATCTCCAAATCCTACATATGTATCCTTTTTTACCACAAAACATAAAAAGATGTAATGAAGTGTATGATGTATTCAAAGTTTGATATAGGTAATTAATTTTTGCACTCCAAAATTTATCATCGGCACTTCACTTTTGGAGTGCGAAAATTAATGTCAATGATATTTATCCACATTTGGGAAACTTACCTGATTGACAGCAGGAGGGATGGTTGCGAAGGAAAGGAGGTCGCCAAGTTTTTTACAGGAGAAATTGCTGACTCCAATGGATTTGGTGAGGCCTAGCCTCTGGCATTCTTCCATTTTTGCCCAAACAGCTTTGATGTCCAGTGGAAGAAAGTCTTGCGGATTGGGTGGGTACTGAATAATCCCAGGCTTCATGCTCACAGGCCAGTGTATGAGATAAAGATCAAGGTACTCTGTCTTCAAATTCCTATTTGATTATCAAATAAATAGCATGAAGGACCTTAATGCCATGTTCACCCTATATGAAATACCAAAACAAAAATTTTATGCTAGACGGCCAAATGGCAGCTCCAGAAATTTTGGATAGCGTGTTCAACACTTACCCTTAACTCTACTAGCTCTACTAACTAGTATATATATACAAAATTTTCATCTATTAGTGTGAATAATAAGGTCAAACGAAATAAAAATAAATAAGATGTCACAATTTTTTTAGCGAATTTTATGTTATTGGGTCAAGTAAAATTAAATCAGGGGATAAATAAACTGATATATATTTATTGTAGAAATTTGTATGCTAGATAAGTTGGTACAGATATTCATTTTTTTATGTAGAGTGTTGATTGTTGCGCAGAGAGAAATCAGAGGAGGATATTAATAGTCAATACAATACAATAGATACTTTTATTCTTTTGATTTTCTTAATTTTGGTTGTCAAGTGTATACACTTTATTTTGAACTAGTGTATTACGGGATTCTATTGTGAATTACCAAGATTGTTGAGTGTTCATAGTATAAATGTTCAAACAAAGCTTGATATAAATTTATCACATGTATTACAAAATATAAAAGGGTCAATAGGAAGACTTTATACTTCAGTTGGTTGTTTACATAAAATTGATTTGTGGGTTGATATGTTGAGCTCGGTGTTCAAATATTTGTGAGTAGGGTGTTCAACAATGGCTATAGTACTAAACTAAAACTAAAACTTTTACATGTAATTCTAAACAAAATATGACGAGTGACATTTTTATATACACTACGTCCAAAATGACATTTTTATAGGGTGTTCAACAATGGCTATAGTACAACCAACATCATTCGTGGCACGGTAGATGTCCTTCTACAAACTAAAAAAAAGTACAGTAAACGATTCTGATTATTCAAGAGAGGCTAGAAAGAGCCCCCAAATTGGCAACGTCTGTTTCAATATGGCATGCTTTGTATCCGATCACACGATTTCGCCTTATGTTTTTTCCCCTGGACTTGAAAAAATAAAAAACCAAAAGATAAAACAAAAATCAACTGACACCTTTTTTCGCAATTGCATGCCCTGATCATATACGTATATTTAGAGATTACCTGAGGGTAGTTTGAAGAGCAGGGACAAGAAGATTGGGATGAGCATCAGTGCACCACAGCTTGGAAGTGATGAACAACTCCTCTCGAGATTTAATCAACCCTGCTCGAATAGCCTCTTGAATGGCATCACCCAAAGTTGACTCAGTATGGTACACAGGAGCCGTGTCAAAGTGCCTGTACCCAAGCTCTATAGCTTGGACCACTGCTTGCACCATTATTTCTGGAGCTACTGGTGGAAAAGTTGCCGTGCCCAGTCCCAGCACCGGCATTTTTTGGCCACAACTCAGAGTTACTTCTGGGATTATGCTTTGGAACGCCATTGTTTGGTTTGTAGTGAATCAGTGAGCGAGTGAGTCCACCTTATGCCTGGAACAGGTGGTTGAAATATGCCAATATTTATAGCAGTTGATGATGTTTTCTGCTTTTCCCTTTCGTATAGTATTTTCATTTTATTGGTTAACGTGATTTGTGGCCCCCATCCTTCGTGGGCGGCTTGATCCAAACCAATGTTCATATTGTTAGCTTTTTTATTTCACTTTCTGAGTGTTTTTATTCAATTGTTTTTTTGCGTTTGTTGATGATAGTAATCGAAAAAGTACAAAATTATGACTGGTTAACCTTGCGAAAAGTCAAATAACATACGGACTACACAATATGGTATCCAATATGACTATGTTCCATTGTCTCGATGGTGCATGGGTGGGGTGGATTTTGCTCAGTAAGTTAAAGGAAGGAAAATCGCTGCCACCACTAACCAATAAGACAATGTCTCAAAGATACTGTAGATTAATTTAGGTGTTCGGACCACTTTACACGCATCTTAACTAATTTTTAAGGATCAATCTCAAACTCCATTAGCGGGGCCTAAATTATAGGTTAATAAGCAAAGCTTTTTGTATGAACTCGCTCCTAGAAAATTTGGTTGCATCTAAAACGTTCCTAACATGAAACCTTAATTAGGGACTAGGGAGCAAAAGGTAGTTTTGGCATTTATTTATTTTGCTGATATTAGCTTATTCTGTCCGATCAAGAGACAGTCAACCAGCCTAGGAACCTAAGTGTTACATATTTTCATAAAGTAAGGGAGCTCAGTGTAATTTCAGAGAATAAAATAGCAGGAGCGTTAGTGAAATTTACCTAAAAAGACAGTGGTAAGGCATAAATACTCATGTACTCCGATAATTTTTTTACTAGGAACAGGCTGACAAGATGTAGAGAAGCCTTACTAATTTTTTAGAACACTTTATGACTACATTTCTTGACTTTAATAACCATGACTGAAGTCATTGCTTACGCTCTTTGCTGAAACAGAGTCATTGCCTACGACATGACTGATCCAGCATAAAAGTAAACAATTTGGACAAGGTCCTGTGGAGCCGCTCAAGGGCCAACAGTGCATTTATTTTTTGAAATTGGTAATTTTAATTTTGCTTGAACCAAATAGTTATTGTTATTTATATAGTTGAGCTAACTAGCTTGCTTAACTGTGCACTTATCAGCGATATTTTGTTCAAGAACTGAAAATAGGGTGATCGTATCTACCTTAGTTAGGATTCATATTAGGTCTCACTTCAATTGTCGAAGCCAGTTTTTAAACGTCTAACCTTTGAATTGCCTTTGTAAAAATATGGAGTATCTCGATTAGATAATCAAAGGTGTATAATCAAATTATCTAATTTTTTGCTGCAAGACCGTGTTATTTGATCAAATACTTATCAAAATGAGAATGATTTGTTTGAATTGTTACAGAAACAAGTCCCATGAAATGAATATTTCTGATAATCACATAAAAATCCAGCGTGAAATTTTTGAAAAATGAGTAATTTCACCTAGCATGGATAGTGAATAACATTCACGCATTAATTAGGTGGGTAAACAAAAAAAATATATACTTGAAAACTCTCCTTCATTTCCCATGACACAAGCCACCATTGCATCAGTTGCAACCATCAAGTTGTAGATCAGTGGGATGTTGTTAGCTATTTTTAGAGTTTTTGTTTTTATAGTGCCCCCAATAATGCATCTTCCAAGCTATGGCATTGCCATGGAGATTTTTTTTTTTTTTTTGAGGTGACCCAACAAAACGTCTTGGGTCATATATGTGAGATTTTGAAGTGAGCCCCATGGATCCGTCAGTGCAGAATCTGTACACACATGCTATGTGCATATAGCATTCTCATTACGCGTAGGGGTTTTTTTCAAGTAATTGAGTAGTGATTGTGAGGGCACGTGTAGTACCCTCTCTAAAATTTGACCTAAATTAGCCGTCAAGGAAAAATATTCTCATTTTTGTACTTTATCTAGTTACTTCCATTTTGTTATTATTTATTTATTCATCAAAGAACGAGGTGCCGGATGCAGACCGGAATCACAAAAAAGATGATCCCGACCGCTCATATCTTGATCGGGTGTCAATAGGTATCAAACAACATCATATTATTAATTATTTGTACTTTTGCTTAGATACCTATAGATGTTGATTTAATAAAGATCATTTTTTTTTCATGCATGAACAAACTTCTCACCAAGTCTTAGAAAATGACCGGTTCAGATTCCGTTATGCGCTCGGTTCATTCTAACAAAATGATTTACCACTAAAAAATAGTTTAAGAATTCTGTAGCCTTGACTATACATAGCAGCTGGCCTTTTCGTTATGAAAGTGTGGAAAGGTGATGAGCAGTACCACTCCGAACGTGGAGAGTACTGCAGCGAAGTCAAGGTTTTTGTGAAATGGAGAGGCTCATTTTTTGGATTTTGGCTAGGTATTTTAACTAAGATTGCTCTTTAAAGAGTTTGTTGCGCTTGCTCTCAGATCGATACTCCCTTCATCCTTTTGGGGATTTGAACTTTTTAAAGAGCTAATGAAAAATATGGTGCTCCCTCAATCCCTTCGTCTCAAATGATTGCTCTTTTTTTTTTTTTTGGGATATCGCAAAACAAATGATCAATTTAAAAAGTTATCAAAGAAAAGTTGGTACTCCTTTTCTTTTTTTGGTACAATTATTTCATAAAAGGTTGGACTTTCAAAGGAGGAGCTAACAATATGAGATTGAGGGAGTATATGTGTAATAACCCGAAATTTCGTAAATAAAAATTTCGATTATTTAATTCGATTAGTTATTTTTAATATCGCTAAATAAAATATTTTATTAGTTAGTTAAATAATTTGATTGAAACTAGATCTAATTTGTTTATTTCCTTTTATTTATTTTTTCGCGCCGTAAAATCAACGCGTGCACACCGAGTATTTCACTACATCGCATCCGGAAGACCTACTAATTCCCCCAAATCCTATTTTGTCCTATTATGACTAGCCTTATCTATTTTGGAAAGAAAACCCTAATTAGGCATGTGCTCAATTTTGATTGTTCTACCAATGTTGACTTTACTTTTACTAAACCTAATTTGTATTTTTGTGAGTTAATGAGAAGAAAGAAAATTTGACTACCTAACAAGTTTGGCCACCTAACAAGTTAGGCTACTTACCTAATTACAATCTTCTATAAATAGCTCCCTCACCTTACTTCATTTTCTCACACCAAAATCTCCCAACTTCTCCACTTTGTGCTTTCTAGTGTTCTTGAATGAGTTCTTGAGTGTTCTTCTTAAAACTCATCCTAACCCACCACACTCCACCACTCTCGACCACCCCTAGATCTTAGAAAGGTAGAATAAGTTAGCAAGAAAGTGTTCGAGCAAAGGTCGACTAGTCGTTACGCCGCCGGAATTCAACTAGCTTATCGGCTTCCGACTAATCATCGGAATTAAGGTAGATACTTTATCTTAACTTTAGATTAGTATTTACTAGTTCATATAAATGATGTTATTATTTTGCTTAAACATGCCTAAATATGATTAAACGTGATTATGTGGTGATTAGTGATTTTTATGAACAATTAGACTTTGAAAATCACACTTAGTCGTTACTATGCACGATTTAAAATTGACTATCAAAATGCACCGTTATAATGTTCGATGGACTTTTGAAAAACTAAATTACCCAGTTGTAATGCCCGAATGAAAATCGACTTTTCAAATTTACGCAGTTATAATGCCCGACCGATTTTCTGAAGAAAAGAGCTTTTCAAATGAAATGAGATTTTCCGGGATTATTGAATAAATATTCTTAATCTATGCAGACTAACAAATAGAATCCATGACTAGCATGTCTAGTCAGGCTTTTTCTTGGTTTAGCCCAAACCAAGTGGCGATTCGACGAACGAATTTTAAAACACGCCAAACGGATTCAACTACTAGAGTTTTCTAGTAGGGTACTTTCTTGGTTTAGACAAACCAAGTGACGGTTCGACGTACTAATCTTAAAACACGCCAGCAAATCCAAGAACGAGATTGAATCCTTATATTTTGATTTAAATTCTCGGAAGAAAGAATTTTTGTCTTTAAGTAACACGGTTATAGTGAAATGTTTTTAAACGAAAAGTTTATCGTGAAGCGATTTCTAACCGGAAGATTTTTATGTAATATGGCATGTGCACGTTTTCCGAGACGGTACGATACGACACGTTTTTCGAGAAAGTGATCGAATGCTTTTAAATGGAAGAGATAGAGATGAGAATGAAAATGTTGATGTGATGAAAGTTGAGATGTTGATGCTGTTGGAGTCCCGCCTCAGTTCCCCGGGGTGAACTGGTGGTCAAAGCCCAATGGAACTATACGGTAGTGCTGTTTGAAGTTTCTCCTCAAATTCCGCGGGAGAATTTGACGGTTAGAACTTACTCAGTACAACACATAGCAAGCGGACTTCATAAACAGACTGGTGGGGATTCAGTGATATGGGTAGCCGGGACTATGTCGTGTGTGACGCGGAGTTAGCGGACCTCATACTGCAGGAGTCAGTTTATGGGTGGCCGACCCTTCGAACGGAAAGGTTGGTGACCGTTAGAACGGGGTTGTAGAACGGGCCAATAACTTTCGAGAGATGTGAGATGTTGACATGGTTGAAATTTGAAGAAGAATGTTGTTAAGAGAAAGTGATACGAGATACTGATACTGCACTCTGATTCTTTTTAAAGAAACGGGATACTGATCTTATTAAAGCTTCACTCTGATTTGATCTGATTTGATATTGATGCATTGACACGCATGAACTTACTGTTTTGATAAATGATTTTCAACTATTTACCTGCCATCTACAATATTGTTCTAGAATTGCTAGTTTAAGGTTGGGGTAGGGTATCTATTGAGCGTCCTCGCTTACGGTGTTGCCCTGGCATAATACCACGATGTTGCTTCGCGACTCTGACGTATTATGCTAGATTATCACGATGGACAGGTTGACCTCTACGGAGAACACGGAGCCGGAGGAGCTGCCGAGATGGAGATCCACCAGGCGGAGAGATTTGCGGAACCGTAGAACCCACCCGGTTTGCCTAATTGTAATCTGCGGAGGACAGATCATCTTTATGTATTTTTATTACTGTTTAAGACCGACTTTAAATTGTAATAATAATCCTTAACGCTTTTCCCAAAAATGCGGGGCGTTACAATATGTTTATCCACTTCGAAAGTTAATGAACAAATTTCTAAGCATTTGGTCGGTGGACAAGGGATTTCTTAGTGCGCTAATTAGTGTAGTGTATCTCGTTTATATTTAACGAAATCACATCACCATAATTTGAGCTACTCATTTTGTTGATCACTAGTACAAAAACTGAATCTAATCAAAACATTGATATTAACATGGTAATGATAGGTTTTTAGACTAACAAATAACAATATATCCATCTTTAGTAGCAAATTTTCTCTGACCAAAAGCTAATCCTACCCAATAAATTTAATTTTTTTCTTGAATGATCTGCAAAACGAACAACAAATTGCACCAATCAAATCACAGTGATTGACTCACCGTAGCGCACAACAATGCCGTAGTGCATTAGCGCGCTTGGGGAACTTATTTTCCACAAATGGTTGGTTTTCCCCTTTTTCTTTTCTTTGAGCATTCTTATTTGGCTCCCTAGTTTAACTTTTGAGTTAAAGTAGGGAGTCAAACCCCTCAAAACCTCCAAAAATCAGGTTCTCTATTCTTCCTCCTCAAATTATTTTTTACAACAGTGCCTGCTCATGCACTTCTTCTTTTTTCAATGTTTTTGCCGGTTGCTTTTTTCCCGAGTTCTGACGCGTCCAGAAGAGAGAGAGGGAAGGGAACCCCGCGGGGGGGGGGGGGGGGGGATCCATTGTACACGTGGCTAATTGGGTGTGGGGGAGGAGAATATTTAATGGCTTAAAGGTACTATTTAGTACATCTCCGCAAGCGGTTAGCTTTTTAGGGGGGACTATTTATTTTATTTTATAGATTTGAGGGGAATAGTTTAATAAAGTAAAATTTGGATAGAGAGTGATTTTTTGAGTTTTTGATAAAGTGGCTTGCTAAATTGTAAAAAGTGTTTTTGTAGTTAAATTTGGTGTTTGTTTTTGGTGAGGCTGATAAGAATGCTCTTTAGAGCATCCCGCAACTAAAAAAAAAAAGCACCAAATTTAACCTCAAAAATACCTTTTATAAATTAGCAAGTCACTTTTCCAAAAACTCACAAAATCAGACTTTCTATTCTAACATTATTATATTAAACTATTATTTCTTTCTACTCCTACTCCTACTCCTCAAAAGTAATTAAAAAAAATGAACAATGCGTGAATAGTGCACGAACAGTGTGTGAATAATGCCCTGGTGAGTGAACAGTGCCGCACCAAATTTGGTGCGGTACTGTAGCAAAGTCAGAAGCTTAACAAATTTGATCAACCATTTGGTGAGCCTGATTTTGGCCTTATTTTGGGGGTTTGGCTCTCTACTTCAACTTTTGAGTTAAAGTAGAGAGCCACATAAGGATGCTCTTAGGAAACATAAATTTACAGTACTCCCTCCGTCCCTTTTTAAATGTGTTACTTCGTAAATCCAACTTATTAAAGAAACATCATCATTACACCTTTCACATCAACTTTTTCCTCCATTGTACACGTGGCTAATTGGGTGTGGGGGAGGAGAATATTTAATGGCTTAAAGGTACTATTTAGTACATCTCCGCAAGCGGTTAGCTTTTTAGGGGGGACTATTTATTTTATTTTATAGATTTGAGGGGAATAGTTTAATAAAGTAAAATTTGGATAGAGAGTGATTTTTTGAGTTTTTGATAAAGTGGCTTGCTAAATTGTAAAAAGTGTTTTTGTAGTTAAATTTGGTGTTTGTTTTTTGTGAGGCTGATAAGAATGCTCTTTAGAGCATCCCGCAACTAAAAAAAAAAGCACCAAATTTAACCTCAAAAATACCTTTTATAAATTAGCAAGTCACTTTTCCAAAAACTCACAAAATCAGACTTTCTATTCTAACATTATTATATTAAACTATTATTTCTTTCTACTCCTACTCCTACTCCTACTCCTCAAAAGTAATTAAAAAAAAATGAACAATGCGTGAATAGTGCACGAACAGTGTGTGAATAATGCCCTGGTGAGTGAACAGTGCCGCACCAAATTTGGTGCGGTACTGTAGCAAAGTCAGAAGCTTAACAAATTTGATCAACCATTTGGTGAGCCTGATTTTGGCCTTATTTTGGGGGTTTGGCTCTCTACTTTAACTTTTGAGTTAAAGTAGAGAGCCACATAAGGATGCTCTTAGGAAACATAAATTTACAGTACTCCCTCCGTCCCTTTTTAAATGTGTTACTTCGTAAATCCAACTTATTAAAGAAACATCATCATTACACCTTTCACATCAACTTTTTCCTCCACTTTACACTTTTCACATCAACTTTTACCTCTGCTGAAATTCCTTAATCGAGTCACGGAATTAAATTAACTTGAATAATGAAAAAACAATCAATCGCACAAACTGGAAAAAATAATCAATCACGCACGACACAAAGATTTACGTGGAAAAACCCAAAACGGGAAAAAAACCACCCGAAGGAATCATGCACTATAATTATTATGTGAATACAAGAGATCTTACTCAGTGTTCGTGTATCCTCACCACGAAGCCTAAAACCTACTTGCCGAATCCACGTTGATCACACCTCTGCATGATTAACGAATCTTGAATCCTCAAGCCTTCCTACTGATTGCCTTCCGAACTCCACCAAAGGGCTTTGTTCTGAAGAAAAGTATTGTTGATGTAAGAACAGTACCCCTCGAAGATGATTTTGAGAATCAAAGATCCATTCAATCTTTGTAGTTTCTTCGAGGTGCACAAAACCCTAGCCGCCGAAAGAGATGGATGATGGAATAAAGTGTGCTAGGGTTATACAGCCACCAAGATACCTAATTTTCGACCTAATATGTGATATATATAGAGCAATGATGAGAAATAATATGGTGTGGTCGCTGCTTCATAAAACGCCTATTTTGCTTGAGCAAAATCATTCTGCTTTAAAATCTTCTAAGTGATGTAGACCGATGTTGCTTGGAGTGATTCCCACTGTCAAAAGACTTGACTAACAACTACTGCACTTGTGTGGAAAACTAAAAAATACAAAGTGTGAGATTCCTTTCCACATCCTAATACAGACACTCTAAAAAATAAAATAATTCAAATACAACTCGATAAAAGGGAATACACGGAAAATGTGTATTTTGGTCATGAACGTGCCAACCCAAAAGGGAGCTCGGCTTATGGAGCTTACAATCTCCCCCTTTAGCACTTCGATGACAAAACAAAATACACGCAATAAAGTACATAGTACATATCCCCTAACTGAACAACCTGTGAGAGAAAACCTGCAAGAGACATCAAAAACAACTCACAAGCCAACCATTAGTATTAGAATAACTTGTTCTCCCCCTTTTGTCATAGAAGGACAAATGGACTCTACCAACACAGAGTATTGATAACCATGCAATAAGCAAAAACAGGGAATGACTTCCTAGCAATTAGAATAATGTAGCCAGATGAACCATATATGCCAACAAGAGCTAAACATCATTTATAAGGCTATCAAAGAATGGAAATAACAAAGGCGAAAAAGTCCAAAAGAGTGAGACAAAGACCTAGATTGTGTGAGTTTTGGGGGTTAAAATAAATAAATATTTGTACTAAGGCAAGAGAATAGACTAGCCCTTTTGGTAGTCAAATAATGATTCATTAAATAAGACAAGAATACCTTTAAGCCTGAAGCAAGAAATAGAGCACATGGAGTCGTGGACTATATATATAAAAAAAATGACCTTTTGAAAACAAATACCCCACCGAATATAATAAGATAGAGAAACTGAATATTATATAAAAAGAAATAGAGAAGATTCACATAGGAAAGATTAAAAAAGAATACTTTAAAGTTTAAACACACATTTAAAGCATATCCGCAAAATCAAATGATGGTTAAGGGCATTGATAAATAGGCACACCAATAAACTAATGTATGCACTCAGGCTACCAACCTATCATAGTGGTACGAGTATACTGGATATAGCATCGGTCAAACCAGAGTGACAAAGGTGTGTGTGTGAATCACGACAAAGGCACTTAAGCTCAATAAAATCACAATTTCTTGGTTTCTTATGAACACATAGGAGGTCTTAAAAACTCCCCCTCAAGAAGTCAAACCAAGCATTTTTTTTTGTGTGTGGATATATTGTCAATAAAAACATCAACTCCTTCACACCGTATCCATACTCCCCCTCAACATATTCCAGTGGATAAAATGTGAATGTGCAATGCCTTGGTCCTTTAAGCTTTCTAGTTGACTCGTGTAGCGAGCTTTAGATCAGTGACACCCAAACCAGACGGCTTTAGGGCACTAGATGTAGAGAACACCCCAACGGACTTACTTACTCGAGTCAAAAAGGCTACGAACCTCAGCTACTCACATAAAACTACCCGAAACTCTCCACCATTTGACGCGAACACTCACTACTTACTAAGGCAAGAGGCCCGGTCACTAAGTGAAAAGCCGGAAAAAGCCACAATAGAAAGACTTAAGACCGCCGCACATCATTCTTCTTCTTCTTCTTTTTTTTTTTAATATTAATTTTTTTTTCCGACTAAACGCCCAATACAATATCATAAATGTTAAACGGTCAATCTGTTGGGAAAAAAGTCAAGACCTCTCCATTTTCATAAGAAATGACAGGAAAGGATACATAAGCATATTATCATTGTCATGAAAAAGTGTAGGACACAGAGGTAGGGCCATGCTCCAACCAATATAATAGCATTCCACAGATAGGAAGATAGAATGAAAGCAAACACAGCTCATGTGTCCTTATCCAAAAAGACCATTAACAACCACTTCAATCACAGACAAATGCTTCAAAAAGTGCTCAAAAAGAAACTTTTAAATTTTTTTAACCATATAATGAAAAACTTCAAATAAAAATATAAATCAACATAGGGAATGATAGGCGCGCAATGTCATAGATATAAGCGCCTAAGTAGGGCGAATTAGCGCATTAGAGGTGCGATTTATTCCATTTTCCACTTGATGCAGTGTTGTCTTTTGTTTTTGGTGTTTGTGGTTATTTTGTAGGGAACAGGCCAAAAGGAGCACGTAAAGTGGACACAAGGCATCGGGCATGGTGGGAACCGGTGGGACCCATGGAAGGACGAGCAAACAAGTGAAAAGCATTTTTAGAGGGCTCGGTATCGATACAGGGATTCCCCTGTATCGATACCCAGGCATCATCCAGCGAACAGAGGCTACGGGTACGTGTTTTGACTTCGGGAAAGGGTTAAATACTCCGTTTTTAGGTCAAATTAGGGTTCGAATTTTGTTTTTCTGTTCTTGCCATTAGCAGCCGATTATTGTTTTTAGAGGTTCTACTTTCCGGAGATTTTTCCCAGTGAAGTTTTGAAATTTTGTTCGAGATCCGAGCATGGCTTTGGTAACTTTCTGTTTATTTACATTAATCTCAGTTCGCGGGAGTTTGTCCGTGATCTAATTTCGAATCTTGTGTTTTAATTCGTATTCAGCATAATAGCATGTTTTATTTCAGAATTCTCTTATTCGTTCCAGATAATATGAGTGAGTAGTTCCTTAAGTATGGTCGCGGGGTGATTAACACGCCGTGGCCAGGGCTGGATTTGGTCTTGCTCCTATTTATAGAATCAATAACGGAAAAAGCAATTTTAGGTTATTAAAGAACTTCCGTCGGACGAATCCGAGCTTTGTCGGAGCCCATGTAACGCGGGGAACAGGGGACCAAAACTTGTTCCTCGCTGTACATGGGTAATGGCGACTGCGAGGATTTGCATCTTTCGGGGTATCCTTTTTCTCTCTAAAATCAAATGTTTTCTTTGGAACAACGAATGGAGCAGGAGATATCCGGACTTGGCCACTGGTGTTATGAACCCTACGACTGTACTTTCTTTTAATTAATTTAAATAAACCAAATTCTCTTAGTTTAGCTAATTTTCCAATCAACTCACAAAGGGTGGCTACCTAAGAGCCGTGTTAAACTTAGCAACCCGAGTTTTTAGTAAGCACTCTCCACCTTCTCTGTGGATTCGATTCCGGTCTTACCGGGTATTGTGCTACACCGGTCTCAGCCCTACGCTTGGGGCAACCCATTAATTTAGGTCTAGGATTTCGGTCAAGCAGGGAACACATAATTAACTGAATTTTTTTATTTTTATTTTTCTTAAGATAATGAAGAAAGGCTAACAGTCTAAATAATAAAAAAATATAAATCAACACGAACCATAGTTCTAGGTAAAAAAATAGAGAATGTAAACCAACCTAGAGCATGGGAATGAGACCAAGCCTTAAAAGGCAAGATCAACTCCTCCGGATGATATAATGTCATCAGGAGGGTTGGTAGATAAATTAGCGCGTGGTTTCATGTCCGAAATTCTCATCCAAATAGGTCTAAATTTGACCTTCTCAACTTTTCCAGTCAATTTAGCCGTAGGTTTAGGATTCACATTCTTATTATGTCTATGAGGAGTCACCCTACGTCTAGGTCTTTGGGTTTTATCCCCATAATCATTAACATGGTAATAACGGGAAGAGGCATTGGGATACCCATAGAGTTTAAAACAATTCGGTCGAGTGTGACCCTTCACCCCACAAAAATGACAAGAAGGAATAAAATTGTTATAATCATGAGAATGTGAAGGAATAATATTATCATAATCATGCGAATGTGCAAAGTGTGCATGTGAAGTATAAGTGCCACGCAACTTCCTACATTGAGGCCTAATGTGGCCTTCAACACCACAATGATGACAAATGGGAATGAATTTTTCAACATTATTCCTTTGATTGTATCTAGGAATTTTGGCAAAAATTTTAGGCTTAGCAATATTTGGAAGCGGTTTAGCTTTTACCTCCTTGTGCTTATTCTGAAATATTGAAGCATTCATTGGGACTTTTGATACACCTTCCATAGTCTTTTCATGAGGCAACTTTTCTCCTTTTTCTTGACTAAATGACGAGGCATCATATCCAAGCCCAGATCGATCGTTGGCTGGCCTTTGAACCTCAAGAATGTCATTGATAGGCGCGTGGGAAGCTTGCTTACAAGCGTCTAAGTAAGGGGTTTTAGCATGTTAGACGTGCGTTTTGAGCCTTATTTTCCAATTAATATGTGCACGTGGTATTTCTGGTGTTGAAAGGGATTTGCAAGTATTTGAGGGGCGTAAGTGTGATTTTGATGCGTTGGAAGGGCATGCACGTCGATCAGGAGTTGGAGGCGAGCGGATTTTGCATGGAAGTGATCAAAACCCGTCGGGAGCGCTACCCCAATTCCTTGGAGCACTCAAAGTAGGCACAAAAGGGTCTCAAAAATGAACAGAGGGTTTAGGAGCGCTACACCATAAAGGGTGTAGCGCTACCGGAATGCTAGGTCAACGGTCAACCCAGGGGTTCAATGGTCAACGCCGTTTGATAACAGAGCGGTAGCGCTACATACATTCTTCAGTAGCGCTACCGGTTGGTTATGGCACACAGTGAACGGCACCGTTTGGCCTATGAGCGGAGGATTTCGGGAATTTTCGTTCAGATTTCATTGGGATTATTAGGTTTAATATAAATACTTAAGTTTTAACCCATGCTATGGGGCCACGAAATTTTACCTAGGTTTTTAGTATTGAAGTTTTTCGGCTACAGATCTGAGTTCATCGTTCAACGCTTTGTTTTCAATTTAATTTCCAGAATTCCAGTGACTCGTTTGTTTTGCGGATTGATAATTGAGTTTGAGCTTCTTCCTTTGCAATTACGGTACTGTCTTCTATTGTTTTCATATTTTAATCTCAAGCATGTCTAGATCTAGGATTATTTTGATTCCTGCAATCTTTATAAGCATGTGTGAGTAGTCGTATTGAGTGCGGCCGCGGGACGAAGGTGTCCCGTGGCTAGGCTGATTTATGTTCCACCTCGGTGCCGAATCATTTTTAATTAATGCGCAATTTTCAAATACGGATATTTTTCTAGCAAATGAACCCGGGCATTGCTAATTCCAAATGCGCGTGGAAATTGGTGACAAGTGGTGCGCATTTGTTGGTAACTAATTTCCATATTTTTAAATCTATTAATTGAATAATTGTGGCCCGAGTGAATGTGAATTAGACTGGCTGCGGACACCGTAGTGCCCACGGCTGTACTCTCCTTTTTAAGTTTAAAGTCCAGTAGTTAAATCAGTTTAATTTGGTTAATTAATCGAATCATTTGAGCAAGGGGTGGCTACCTGAGAGCCAATTACAAACGTAGAGCCGACACTGTTTGAGTTAGCACCGTAGACCGTCTCTGTGGTTCGACTCCGGTACTTCCGGATTTATTGTGCTACACCGGTCAATAGTCCTACGCTTGGGATGAAATTCTAGTTAATTATTAATCACCCGAACGGTCAAGCACTTTTGGCGCCGTTGCCGGGGACGATGACGTGTGTTTAAACGGTGTTAGTTTAAGTGTTTGTTAAACTTTTAGTTAGTCATCATAGGTAGAGATAAGCAAGCTGTACGTAAGCCTGATCCTCTCTATTTCCGTGATCGTACAAATCGCTTGGTTAGGATAGAGAACGGGTCGAGTCAGTCAGAGTCTTCAAATTCTTTGTCAGAGTCAGTAGAGAGTCGGTCGGAGTCCATTCCCATTAGTGGACTCTACATCGATTTACCTGTCGAGTTAGTTAATTTCAATAATCCGCTTTATCAGTCAGAGTCAGAGTCAGAGTTAGTTTCCGAACCAGAATCTTTTGAAATGGGAGACCAGCAGGTAATTCAACAACCGTCGTTGAGGCAGCACTTGAATCCCGAGAGGACCACTCCTCCCAGGCCGATTGTGTTCCCTCGAAAGACACAGGAGGCACGCAATGCCTTCACTATAAAACCTGGTGTCCTGAATAGCCTCCCTAACTTCTATGGGAGAGAGTTTGATGATCTGTACGAACATGTGCGGACGTTTGAGGGGTTAGTGCGCAACCTGGCGTCTACTACCCAATACGACAATGCCTGCCTCAACCTGTTTGAGGCAACTTTAAAAGATGGCGCACTTAGATGGTTCAGAATGCAAAAGCCTCAGTCCTTCACCACATGGGCGCATGTGCGTGACGCGTTTTACAGGAAATATTTTTTTGAGGCTAAAACTAATAGTTTAAGGCGTCAAATCCAAGGCTTTAGGCAAGAGAGGGGCGAGTCTTTGTGAAGGCATGGGAGCGTTTCAAAGATTTGCTCCTAAGAATGCCACACCCTGGTTTTGAGAAGATACAGTTGGTCGAATTCTTTCACCTGGGTCTCAACGCTGAGACAATCCAGCACATAGAGTATTCGTGTAAAGGGGACGACTTCTTGTCCAAAACTGCGGATGAGGGCTGGGATTTTCTGGATGACCTAGCGGATAGGCAGAGGGCGTTAGAACCCTCTAATTTTGATCGGTCCGGACCTTCTGGGTCCAATGTTATCCCCGTTACCATACGTGACCAGCGACTCCAGGCCCAGGTTGAAAAGATGGCGCAGAAGCTAGAGGAATTAGAAGTTAGGCAGACTCATCCAGTGCATGAGGTCAGTATAGAGGAAGTCTGTGTGTGGTGTGAGTGTAAGGGGCACATTGCAACTGCATGCCCCGGATTTTTAACTGCTAAGGGAGCGAGTCAGAATAATCAAGAAGAGGTAAATGCTGTGAGGAATTGGGACCCATACTCGAATACATATAACCCGAGATGGAGAGATCACCCCAACTTTGGGTGGTCAGATCTTAGACCCGCAAGTGGAGGTCAAGCGCAACTCCTTGCGCCGCCTCCGCCGCAACAGTTTCATCAGTCCCAAGCACCCAAGCCTCCGCAGGGCCAAGTCATTCCTTATAACTACCAACCTCAGCAAGGCAGGGGGGGAGGCCCATCCACTCGTGGTCCACCCCCAGGTTATGCACAGACTGCACCACACCGTTTTGAGGATTCCATGAATTCCCTAATGCAGTCTCAGCTGACATTTCAGACTAATACCAGGCAGCAAATTGGGGCCCTCACGGCCCAAATGACGCAACTCACTGCGGTGATCAGTCAAATGCAACAGGAGAAGGGTAGGTTTCCGGCCCAAGGTAGTCAGGCAGGTGCCCACTATGTGGGGAATTCTTCAGGTCCCAATGTTCAAGGGCAAAATCAGGAAGAGGCTAAAGCCGTTACCATTCTTAGGAGTGGGAAAACGATTGATAAGACCATTCAGCCAACACCAAGACAGGCTCCACCCCCGGAGCCAGTTATTGAGCCTGAGGTCATTTTTGATACTGCTGAGGTGCCTCGGGAGGAAGTAGAAGAGAGAGAGGAGTCACCTGAAGTGGTGGTGCCTGTAGCTGCAGCCCCCACGACTCCACCACCGCCAGCTGTACCAGTAGCTCCATTTCCCCAAAGACTGGCGGTGAGACCCAAGCAAACCATGAACAGCAAAATGATTGAGTTGTTTAATAAGGTTCAATTCCCTATCACCCTGATGGAGGCAATTGAATCCTTTCCCCAGTGTGCTAAGGCATTGAAGGACCTTTGCACACCAAAGCGCAAGAGTCAGAACAACGTGGTTCTGACGGAGCAAGTAAGCTCCATTTTGCAGACTGAGATTCCTGCCAAGTGCAAGGATCCAGGGTGTCCCACCATTCCCATAGCCATAGCAGGTCAGAATTTTGACAAGGCATTGTTGGATTTGGGAGCGAGTGTTAAGTTGCTCCCTTATTCAGCATACTTGAGATTGGACCTAGGCGACCTCAGTGAGACTCCAGTCACTCTACAGTTGGCTGACCGGAGTATTAGAGTGCCCAAGGGAGTGGTAGAGGATGTGTTGATCCGGGTAGGGGAGTTCCAATTTCCCGCTGATTTCATTGTCCTAGACATTAGTCCCGGTCTTGAGGCTTTAGAGAAGACTCCCATCATATTAGGGCGTCCCTTCCTAGCCACCTCCAATGCTGTTATGAACTGCAAAACTGGCAAGGTCCAGTTATCTGTTGGTGAGGAGAGAATGGAGGTGGATGTTTTCAGTGTCAGTACATTAAAGGATGATGAGGAGGAGTCGGAGGAGTTGTGTCTGATTGACACGTTAGTTCAGGAGCATATCGATGCAGTCCTGTATAAGGACCCCTTAGAGGTTGCTCTTACCTCCGAGGAAATATCATTTTTAGACTCGGCGGAGGTAGTGAATTTGTTAGAGTTGCTAGATGGTGAAGAGGTGTGTGGGGTCACTCATGACCCTATGTTTGAGCCATTGGGCGACCCTCCGCCCAAGGTTCTCCCGTCATTTGTCCAGCCGCCTAAACCAGAGTTGAAACCTCTACCGGACACGCTTAAGTATGCCTTTCTGAAAGGCAATGATACCTATCCGGTTGTGATCTCCTCATCCCTCGAGGAAGATCAAGAGAGGGAACTGCTAAATTTATTGAGAGAGCACATGGGTGCGATTGGCTGGACCATAGCGGATTTGCATGGTATAAGCCCAACGGTGTGTACACACCGCATTATTCTTGAGGAGAGTGTAAAGCCTTCCAGGCAACCACAGCGGCGTCTCAACCCAAACATGAAAGACGTGGTTCGGGCTGAGGTGCTTAAGTTGTTAGACGCGGGTATCATTTACCCAGTTGCCCATAGTGAGTGGGTGAGCCCAGTGCAGGTGGTGCCTAAGAAGGCAGGAGTGACCGTTGTGACCAACGATGAGGGAGTTTTAGTGCCGACCCGAGTTCCCACAGGATGGAGAGTTTGCATAGACTACCGGAAGCTCAATGCGAGCACCCGGAAAGACCACTTCCCTCTTCCTTTCATTGATCAGATTTTAAAGAGGGTAGCGGGTCGGGCCTTTTATTGCTTTTTGGATGGGTATTCAGGGTATAACCAGATTGAGGTCGCCTTAGAGGACCAGGAAAAGACCACTTTCACATGTCCATATGGAACCTATGCTTACCGTCGCATGCCCTTTGGATTGTGCAATGCACCTGGTACCTTTTCCAGGTGCATGATGGGAATTTTTAGCGACATGGTGGAAAGGATTGTAGAGGTGTTCATGGATGATTTTTCGGTTTTCGTAGATTCATTCGATGGATGCCTCGAAAATTTGGGAAAAGTTTTACAGAGGTGTGAGGAGAAGCACTTGGTGCTAAATTGGGAGAAGTGCCACTTCATGATTACCCAAGGAATCGTGTTGGGACACATTGTGTCCTCTAAGGGTATTGAGGTGGACAAGGCCAAAATAGATTTAATCCGAAATCTCCCAACACCTAAGTCTGTTAAGGATGTGCGTTCATTTCTGGGACACGCTGGTTTCTACCGGCGGTTCATTAAAGATTTCAGTGCTATCTCCCGTCCTTTGTGTCAGTTGTTGGCAAAGGACACACCTTTTGTGTGGTCCGATGCTTGTGAGGGAGCATTTCAGATGTTAAAGCGGAGTCTCACAACTCCGCCGATTGTGCAGTCCCCGGATTGGAGTCTGCCCTTTGAGTTGATGTGTGATGCTTCTGACTATGCAGTCGGAGCTATTTTAGGGCAGAGGAGAGGGAAAGACCCAAGTGTGATCTACTACGCTAGTAAGATTTTGAATGAGGCGCAGATGAACTACACCACCACCGAGAAGGAGTTGTTAGCGGTGGTATTTGCTTTAGATAAGTTTCGGTCCTACCTGGTAGGTTCGCAGATCACGGTTTTTACCGATCATGCGGCCCTAAAGTACTTAATGACTAAGCAGGACGCGAAAGCTCGCCTCATTCGGTGGATTCTACTGCTGCAAGAATTTCACCTGATTATCAAGGATAAAAAGGGGGTTGAGAATGTAGTGGCTAATCATCTATCTCGTCTGGGACTCGAGGACCCCACCTCGAATCTTCCCATAATAGATTACTTTCCGGATGAGCAGTTGCTCGCCGCTAATGAGTGCCCGTGGTACGCTGATATTGCCAATTATTTGGTAACTGGGCAGATTCCCCCCCATTGGTCTACCCAAGAGAAGCAGCGATTTTTGAGGACTGTCTGACAGTATATATTCGATGACCCATATTTGTTTAAGTACTGTGCGGACCAGATTGTGCGTAGATGTGTCCCCGAGTCTAATCAGAAGGGGATTATAGAGTTCTGTCATAGCGAGGCGTGCGGTGGTCACTTCTCTGCGAAGAAGACCACCGCCAAGATTTTACAGTGTGGATTCTGGTGGCCTGATATGTTTAAGCTCGTTCATGCATTCTGTAGGTCATGCGACCGTTGCCAAAACCTTGGCAAATTGTCTTCACGTCAGGAGATGCCCCTCCGGCCCATTCTGGTGCTAGAGGTTTTCGATTGTTGGGGCATTGACTTTATGGGTCCATTACCTATGTCTCATGGTTACGAGTATATTCTGGTAGCGGTGGACTATGTGTCCAAGTGGGTAGAGGCGATACCCACTAAATCTATGGAGTCGCGAGTCGTGCTAGAGTTCATTAAGGCTAATATTTTGTCGAGGTTTGGCGTGCCACGCGCCATTATCTCTGATCAGGGCACGCACTTCACTAGTCGGTCGTTTGCAAAGTTAATGGGGGAGTATCGAGTCACTCACAAGGTGTCCACTTCATACCACCCCCAAACTAATGGGCAGGCCGAGTTAGCGAATAGAGAGATCAAGCGAATTTTGGAGAAAACTGTAGGTGTGACTAGGAAGGATTGGTCCACCAGGCTGAATAATGCGTTGTGGGCCTATCGCACTGCTTATAAGACCGTGTTGGGTGCTTCACCCTATCGGCTTGTTTTCGGTAAGGCCTGCCACCTACCAGTTGAGTTAGAGAAGAAGGCCTATTGGGCCCTCCAGGAAATCAATTCGAGTCTAGATGTGGTGGGTGCGCATAGGAAGTTACAGTTATGTGAGCTAGAGGAGCTTAGGAATGACGCGTATGAGAATGCTAGTATTTATAAGGCTAAGGTTAAGGCGTATCATGATAGGAATATTCAGCGCAAAACCTTTAGAGTTGGTCAGAAAGTGTTGCTCTATAATTCGCGTCTCCATCTTTTTCCCGGAAAGTTGAGGTCCCGTTGGGAAGGTCCCTATGTTGTGGTGCAAGTGCATCCGAATGGTTCAGTTGATATCCGTGACCCTAAGGATGATCATGTGTTTAAAGTTAATGGGCAGCGTCTGAAACTGTTTTCTGATCTGGAGATTTTAGTGGGTTACGAGAAATTTGGTTCGGATAGAATGGTAGAGGAGAGCGAGAGAAACGTTTCTGTAAATTTTGGTGAAGATTGGTGAAGAATTGGGGAAGTTATGGAGGTTTGAAGTTTAGGGTGTCAATGGAGGTTGAAGGAGAAAAAGAAGGAAGAAGGAAAAGTGGGGAAGAGAGAGAAAGAGACCCGGCCTTTTGGGCGCTATATTTTTTTTCGGGCAGAAGAACCGGTAGCGCTACCCCCTTTTTGGGGTAGCGCTACTGACGTCATCTTTTTTTTTTTTTTTTTAACAAGGCCCATCCGAAAATTGATACTCTCTCTCTACAAAGGGAAATTTATTGGGGGCAAAAAGGAATTGGTTTTCCTTTTCCCTTTTTTTTTCAAAAAGGTTGGGGTTTATGGGTAAGGTTTAAAAAGGTTTAGAGGTTTTTCAACCCATGGCATCCATAGGCAAACGGTTTAATTCTCCCCTAACAACGATGCTCTTGATTGAGGTCTTTTAAATTGAACACAGAGTTGGACCACCAAACCGACACACCACCCAAACACCGGTTTCCTAAGTTTGACGCAGGAACTGACACAAACTGGTTTACCAAGGGATCAATGGGCTATATTCAGTGGTCTAATCATGCAAAAATGGCCTTGTTTCATCCCCTAAACACGTCATCACCTCTCACATGCATATGAAACATTTATATCATTATCTGTGGTACAAACGCCTACTATTTTATGCGAATACGGACAGTGAAGAACAATGAAACATGGGATGCTTCTAAGGACATACTGCGCACAACGTGGAATCACCTACTCAAACTTGCTTATGGTGTGGAAATTACTCAACTGTGGACGTCCGATATATGCATGTGAACAAGTTAAACAGGCAATCAATCGAGACAAGAATCTAGCATGCTCATCTAACTCATACAAACAAGCATAACAATCGTACCCCAAGACTCAAAAATCAACCAAAAATTTAAAAATTTAAAAATTACCCCTAACTTCTAACAACGCTCAAAACTAACCAAACGTGTACCAAGTACACCCCTTCCCCCAACTTGAAAATGGCTCTGCCCTCAGAGCATGAAGACAAAACAGAAAAAGTGAATATAAGGGAAAGAGATCGACCGACGGATGGCAGCCAACCATCATGACCCCGACCGACGGATGGCAGAAAAAGTGAATATGGGGAATTTCCACCATTGTCGCTGCGCGGCAGCAGAATCGCTCCCAGAATATATCCTTGCAAAAGAACAAGAGCCAACTACCTACTCGGCAACAAATGATGTTAGTACCGCCCGCATGTGAAATCCGGGCCACAACACCAAAAATAAAGAAAACAAAGAAAACCACCAGACATTCACGCAGTCTCACGTGTCATACTTTTCTCCCCATCCCCCAACTTGAATTGAAGAGTGGTGGCTATACAAGACCGAAAAGTGTTTTTTTTTTTAGAAAGACTAAAAAAAACAAACGCTAAAATCACAATTGGCCCGTACTAACCGGGGCTGGGCACACGATCCTTCTTTTAATAGCGGCGTGCGAAGCTATGAAACCCCAAGTCAATGATGGGTACCCCTAAAATACTAGGGGCCGGGTCCACACTTAATGAAAAGCATGGTACGCGTGAGCTACCCGCCGAAATCGGGCTGAAAAAGCCTAAGTAACCGGATCGTCCGAATACACAGGATCGACCAACTCCTCATCAGGTTCTCCCACTTCTAAAAATTCCAAAAATGGTTTCAGACGCTGCCCATTAACTTTAAACACATGATCATCCTTAAGGTCACGGACATCAACTGAACCATTCGGATGCACTTGCACCACAACATAGGGACCTTCCCAACGGGACCTCAACTTTCCGGGAGAAAGATGGAGACGCGAATTATAGAGCAACACTTTCTGACCAACTCTAAAGGTTTTGCGCTGAATATTCCTATCATGATACGCCTTAACCTTAGCCTTATAAATACTAGCATTCTCATACGCGTCATTCCTAAGCTCCTCTAGCTCACATAACTGTAACTTCCTATGCGCACCCACCACATCTAGATTCGAATTGATTTCCTGGAGGGCCCAATAGGCCTTCTTCTCTAACTCAACTGGTAGGTGGCAGGCCTTACCGAAAACAAGCCGATAGGGTGAAGCACCCAACACGGTCTTATAAGCAGTGCGATAGGCCCACAACGCATTATTCACCCAACACGGTCCAAATTTCTCGTAACCCACTAAAATCTCCAGATCAGAAAACCCAAAAGCCCAAACTTTTTCAACCAAAAACTTTGAGTCATGGCATCCAAAAGGCAACACATTGGCAAAGGGAAGGCAGTAGCGGGGTCCTCTGGTAGTGTGGATGAGATGCAACCGGGTCTGTCGAAACGTAGGGACCGTGATCAGATAGACCGGGATAATCAGGCGAAGTGGGAGGCCTCTGTTAAGAAATGGGGTGTGAAGAACGAGAGGCACGTCGTTGATGATGGATTATGGCCCGAGAACTTCACACCGTTTCAAGCCATTCGTGACCAAGGTATGAGTTTTTGGTTTGAACCCAATCCGGGTTATAATGCTGCTTTGGTTGAAGAGTTTTATAAGAATAAGGTTGTTCCGGAGCCGGGTACCTTTTTGGCTCCGGAGGCGCGAATCCTTTCTAAAATAGGCAATACCCCCGTGTTCATTAATGCTAGGGAGATAGCCCGTGCCTGGAACTATGTAAGGCCTACGAGGGCCACGAATTACCCTAGGTCGGAGTCGGCATTCAATGATAATGAGGTCAATGGTTATTTGTATGATAAACGGAGTGACGCTAGGAATCCCCACTGGCCCGGACGGTTCGTGGAGGATTATCGGTTTATGAACCAGGTGGTATGTTACAATTTATATCCTAGGGGTAAGGAGGGTGCACCCCAGAAGTATGTGGGGAATTTGATGTTTGCTTTTATGGGAGAGGACACGGTTTGTGATTGGGCCCTGTATGTTTTTGGGCAAATGTGTGATTTTAGGGATGCCCCTACCTCACTGAGAATGCCGTTTCTGTGCTTGGTAAGTAAGATTCTGAGGAACACGAATGTCCTGGCTAGGAGATATCATAGCAATGACCCGATGAGTCCTAAGGACATGGATTCCTCCATCCTCACTCGGAGTAGAGCACAAGTGAGACAAGCTGAGAGCTCATTGCTTACTCCGCCGCCGACCACTGCTAGCACCAAGACTTGGTTAGAGAAACTTTTTGGGTGCGTAACAGGTTTAGCTCGGAGCCAGCGAAAGATGAAGAGGGAGCAAGCACAGTTGGCCAGGAATCAGACAAATATACTTGATAGGCAGCGCCATTTGGAGGCACGGCTCGCGGGGCAGAATCCAGGACCTTTCCAGCCTAGGCAGTGGGGAGAATTGGAAGTGAGTGACGATTTCGGTGATGCGCCTGTGGAGGAGGAGCAGTCTGATGCCGAATTCGGAGGAGGAGATGTTTGAGCATGAGTTGGACAATGGTTGGACTGGTGGTGTTGCGTTTATGTTTAGTTATTTCATGTGTTTCAGTATTGGGAACTATGGTGTTTTATATTTCTGTTTATGTTGGGAAGGTGACCGTGTATGGTCGGTGGTTGTGTTGAACTTTAGTTGTTTTGGTTTACTTTGTAGGATGTTGAACTTTGGTTGTTCCTATGTGATATTTGAGTTTGTGGTTGTGTTTATCTGTGTTGGTGACGGCCAGTCTGGGTAGTTGACCACGAGCTTTTATATAGGCTGTCGCCCTTTGCGTGTTTTCCTTTTACCTTGTTAACCGCGGTCGTTATAAGCCTATTAAAGCCCTTAGTTGACCCGATGCACGTCGTTTGACTCTCTTGCATGCATGTGTTATATATAGATTGTGAATGTGTGGTGTCTTGATTCGTGGGCTTTCATTGTATATCTTGGCGTTGTTTTGACTGGCACGTGGTGATGTTGTTCAATCCACGTTGATCGCCAGGCGCCTCACATGGGATGTAGAGTGTTTTGGTGAGTTTGAGCGATATTGTGCCACGTGGATGCATTCTATTCAAAACCTTGTTGAGGAATGAAATTATTTGAATTTGTGTTAGAGCATGCATGTGACCGAGTTGAGGGGAACTGCGAGGTGATATTTTCATTGTTCATTTGATTTGGTATAGGTTGCATAACTCTCGTATCCCTATTAAGTCGTTGTAGTTATTTCGTTGTTTTATTTCGTTCGTTACTAGGGACTAGCAACGCTCAAGTTGGGGGATGTGATAGGCGCGTGGGAAGCTTGCTTACAAGCGTCTAAGTAAGGGGTTTTAGCATGTTAGACGTGCGTTTTGAGCCTTATTTTCCAATTAATATGTGCACGTGGTATTTCTGGTGTTGAAAGGGATTTGCAGGTATTTGAGGGGCGTAAGTGTGATTTTGATGTGTTGGAAGGGCATGCACGTCGATCAGGAGTTGGAGGCGAGCGGATTTTGCATGGAAGTGATCAAAACCCGTCGGGAGCGCTACCCCAATTCCTTGGAGCGCTCAAAGTAGGCACAAAAGGGTCTCAAAAATGAACAGAGAGTTTAGGGGCGCTACACCATAAAGGGTGTAGCGCTACCGGAATGCTAGGTCAACAGTCAACCCAGGGGTTCAATGGTCAACGCCGTTTGATAACAGAGCGGTAGCGCTACATACATTCTTCAGTAGCGCTACCGGTTGGTTATGGCACACAGTGAACGACACCGTTTGGCCTATGAGCGGAGGATTTCGGGAATTTTCGTTCGGATTTCATTGGGATTATTAGGTTTAATATAAATACTTAAGTTTTAACCCATGCTATGGGGCCACGAAATTTTACCTAGGTTTTTAGTATTGAAGTTTTTCGGCTACAGATCTGAGTTCATCGTTCAACGCTTTGTTTTCAATTTAATTTCCAGAATTCCAGTGACTCGTTTGTTTTGCGGATTGATAATTGAGTTTGAGCTTCTTCCTTTGCAATTACGGTACCGTCTTCTATTGTTTTCATATTTTAATCTCAAGCATGTCTAGATCTAGGATTATTTTGATTCCTGCAATCTTTATAAGCATGTGTGAGTAGTCGTATTGAGTGCGGCCGCGGGACGAAGGTGTCCCGTGGCTAGGCTGATTTATGTTCTACCTCGGTGCCGAATCATTTTTAATTAACGCGCAATTTTCAAATACGGATATTTTTCTAGCAAACGAACCCGGGCATTGCTAATTCCAAATGCGCGCGGAAATTGGTGACAAGTGGTGCGCATTTGTTGGTAACTAATTTCCATATTTTTAAATCTATTAATTGAATAATTGTGGCCCGAGTGAATGTGAATTAGACTGGCTGCGGACACCGTAGTGCCCACGGCTGTACTCTCCTTTTTAAGTTTAGAGTCCAGTAGTTAAATCAGTTTAATTTGGTTAATTAATCGAATCATTTGAGCAAGGGGTGGCTACCTGAGAGCCAATTACAAACATAGAGCCGACACTGTTTGAGTTAGCACCGTAGACCGTCTCTGTGGTTCGACTCCGGTACTTCCGGATTTATTGTGCTACACCGGTCGATAGTCCTACGCTTGGAACGAAATTCTAGTTAATTATTAATCACCCGAACGGTCAAGCAGTCATCCAATGCTTTGGATCCTGCATTGAAACACTTGAAAATACCATTAGCATTTTTTAATTCATTAGATAAGTTTTGTATTTTATCTTCATTCAATTTGTTGAGTTCTTCAAAACCCCAGACTTTTGAACGAAGTTGAATCACTTCCTTCTTCAGACTATCTCTCTCTTGTGTCATACATTCCATTGATTCTGACAACTCCTAGGCTGTAGATAAAGCTTTACCTAAGTCACAGCTGGCTGCTTCAAACTTACTACCAAGTTTGATGTTCTGTTTGGTGATTTTAGCACTCTCCTGATACAACTTATCATACGCCTCTTTTAATTCGTCAAAATCAACCAGTTCTTCTTCAAAATCATTATCAGTTCCTCCTTCATGACTCAATTTTCCAGTAAAGGCTAAATAATTGTTTCTACAGTTTTCATTATCTGGGTCACTTCCTGATTTTTCACTATCAGCGTCTTCATCCCACATCTTAACTTCGTAGACTTTTTGCTTTGCCTTCTTATTAGCACAATCCTGAGCCAAATGTCCATAACCATGGCATTCATAACACCTAGGCCCTAAGGGTGGTCCTTTCACTCCTTTTCATTCCTTGTTATTAGAAGACTCCAATTTACCTCTACCATTTTTAACATTATTATTTTTATCTTTTGTCTTTTTGTTAAAAAAATGTTTAAAGTTATTAGCAAATACAGTCAAAGCTTCCATATCATAGTTATTATCACTGTCTGACTCATTCAACTCTTTATGTTTGCTAGAAAAAGCAATTGATTTTCCAGAAGTTTTGTAAGGACTCGTGTTTTTAAATAATTTTCGGAAATAATGTTGGGGAAGTGTGAGGAAATGAAAATAATGTAATATGGGGTCAATGTGAAGTTAGTAATTGCATTTGGGTGTTTGTGAAGCACATAAGAAACAAGAGTGTAGACACCCCAATTTTGAACCCAGGATGCACTCGAGCATTCCCGATGATGAAATAGACCAATCGTTCATACCTCGAGGCTAAGAACAAGGCTTGAACTCACCGAACCACCCTAAACCATTCTAAACCCTCCTAGAACAACCTTAAACCAACCAAAATGACCAAAATACCCTTCAAACCATCCAAAAACCTCTTCAAAACAAACCCAAGTCTACGCCATCTTCTAGTACATTCAAAACCCTCTTTATTGATATATAATACGTCTCAATCCATTTTGAAATGAGGGAGATGTGTCCGTTTTACCAAAATGACTTGTTTTCCCGACCTTCTGAGGGTAAAATGGTCACATACTTGGATGTACAAATTATCTTGGGTTCAAACCACTTGGGTTAGAAAGTACACTCGACAAGCTTTCCAACGCTTCAAACCACGCATGAAACGGAGTTCGGTAGCACCCGGGGCAGCCCCGCAAAGTTTTACCTTTTGAGCAACAGCCTTGAGCGCTCAAGGCCCCAACCTTGAGCGCTCAAACCCAAAAATCGCACCTTGAGCGCTCAAGCCCATGGCTTTGAGCGCTCAACTCTGATCCAGATCAATTTTCTACAGAGCATCTAATCATGATATTCTACTGCAAGAGGAGGGTCTACCTATGTTTTCTACTGCCTAAATACACTTCCTAGACCCTTGAACATCTCCTCAATCACCCCCCAAACCCAATTCAAAAATTAAACCCATTTCCCTCCCATTTCTCTCTCTATATAAACCTCCTCCACCCCCTTGGCTGATCCCTTACACTCTCACACCCTTCATCAGACCTCTCCACTCTCTCTCATCATTTCAATCACGTTTTAGCCTTTCTCTCCTCCATAGCCACCACCATCCATCATCTTCAACCTCCAAAACACCCCAAAACCTTCTTTAAAAGGCCTACAACACATGGGTCTTTGAAAAACCAACTACAACAGCCCCTCTCTCACTCAAACAAGCCAATTACAGCCCATACATTCCATCAATTTCGTCCAAACCTAGCTCTTCCATCAAAACCCACCTCATCCAAGCCAAAATCACCATTTTAAGCTCAAATACTCCATCATCCACTCAATCAATCATCCAATCAGCCCTACACTCACACTCTACTGTCCAAAACAACCCACATTACACTTATAAACACAGCCACTATCCATCCATTCATCAAACCACAAGTTCAAGCCTTAATCAAAGCCAAAAGGTAGAAAATCATGTGAGAAATCACTGTTTTGGTCTTGCTGAGGGAGACCAGTGGGCTCATTCAAGTTCCTCATACTTGAAATGAGCCTACAAGGTCTGAAAAGTATCAAGAAAAGCATTTTATTTTGGTAGGATTGAGCGCTCAAGCCCAAGGCTCTGAGCGCTCAATCTGTTTTCTAACAGCTTACAAATCTTGTTCTGAGCAAACCATAATCATTGATTTGGGGTTGTTTGATCATCCAATGTCATAAAATAGCAGAATTTGGCGATCTGGAAGTGGCTTGAGCGCTCAAGGCCTTACCCTTGAGCGCTCAATCCACTTTGAGCGCTCAAACCCCAACAGAAAGTCAGTCATAGTGTTTCAGCCATAACTTTTTACTCCGAACTCCGTTTTCAACGTATTATATATCAAAACGTAGATAATTTGAAGGGCTACAACTTTGTAGTTTTATGTTCTTCCTGATTATGTCTCAAAACCCTCCAAAAAATGTAAATAGTGTCGGAAAGTCAAATAATTTTGCTCAAAATGGTGTCCTAAGTCCTATTTCTCTCTTTCATTGTCATTTTCTTTGTTTATATCATTCCACCATCGCATTGTACATTGCACAAGCATCCACCATCACTTTGTTCGTATTTGAATACTTGTTTATGTGTTTTCCCATTCCTATACTCCCCGTTATTTGCTCAAAATTGATCTTCAAACATTTCCAAAATCCCACAAAATGTTGAGTAGAGACCGGTTCACGGATCGGGCGAGTGGGGTGCCGTAAAACCCTTCCCCTCTCGTAACCAAACCCCCGAATCCGAGAAATCTTTGGTTTCGCCATGATCAGTAAAATCTTTTTCAATGGGCAAATGAGTCATTTTTAATCGGTTTCTCGGGTTCGGACCTCAAATCCGGGTGGCGACTCTAACAACAATCTTCAATCTTTTCAAATGTTAAACCGCACCGATCTCCGTGGGCCGTCCACAAAGAGGGGTGTAAGTGCTAGTGTGAGAGTGTATATAAACACATGTGGATCAGAATTTTTGCTCTAAACACACCCCTCTCTTCTCTCAAACTCACATCTCTCTCTTCTCTTCTCCTCTCCTCAAAGTTTCTTCAAAACCCTTCCCAAAATCCACCCTCCACACCTCATTTCCTCAAGATTCAACGTCAAATCCGTCATCTACGCGTGTTTTGGAGTCCGGAACTCCTTGATTTTGCTTGGAGCAAGCACATTTTGGTTGGGTTTGCAAGGATAAGCTAGGGCTTTCACTCTCCCATCCTTGGAGATAAACCATTGTGGTAGGGAACAATCTTCTACCTCCTCTAAGTGTATATTGGTTGAATGATTGCATTATTTGTGTTCTTGTTCCCAAAACTCTTGTTAAACTTGATTATCTCCATGGAATTGACTTTGGATCATGAATGAGTTTGGGTTTTGTGTATTTGATTGATAAATCCATGAATTGCTTGTTGATATAACCCTCTTCTTTGGTTATTTGTTGTTTGAAACCTCATTTTTGACTTGGGTTGAAACCCCCTCCATTTTGGAAAAATCTGCAAATTTTGCTCGTAATGGCCTTTGTATCGATACCCCCTTTCATGGGTATCGATACCCAGCGTTTCTGTAAAGATTTTAGTTACCCGGTATCGATACAGCTTTCTTGAGTATCGATACCCAATTGCTTATAAGGCAGATTTTGACCCAACTTCGCGGGCACGCCCTGGCTTCGTCCGAACTCCGATTGAGGTGATTCTTGAACCGTTGGAAAGCTCTATGAATCTACTTTCAAACCCAATTGGTCGCATGTTCATAGACTTTATATTTTGAGAGAAATGTTCTTTTTCCTATCAAGGTGTCAGATTTTCTCGAGGTTCATAACCCCATCTCCATGTTCCTTTACTCTGGGCCTTCATTGGTCTTTCCTAAGCTTCTCGAAGCGACTTCTAAGCTTTAGTAGTCTATCGTGGTATAAATTAGGTTTTGTCTCGATTTCTCACGTTCATGGACACATGTTAACTTCGCCCCAACCGACACACTACGAATTTTTGAACGCAATGGATTATGTGAATGTTTTGGACACACTTGAGGGACACGAGTTTGTTGAAATGGACATGATGACTAGAAAATTGTTTGTGTTCACTCGGGCCACCATTGGGTGGGTCTTGAGACATGGGTTCCACGAGGCTCGAAAGACTCGGACATGGGTTCCACGAGGCCCGAAAGACTCGGACATGGGTTCCACGAGGCCCGAAAGACTCGGAAGGGAAATTTAATGTTCTCAAACCTAAAATGATGAACTAATGAGAGTTAAACGCAAAGAAAATTGAATGTGGACACTTGATACGTTTGTGATAATCTAAGGGTTGATCTATGGACTAGTGGAACACTTGGGTACTTCACGGACATTTAACACTTGAGTTATTCATCCATACATATACTTTGGTCATTAACTTGTAATTATCATCTCCTTGTGTGCATTGTTCATTCTCTATACCCTTAGCGTTGGTAGAAAAGTTTCCTATGGGCTAGTGAGCTCACCCTATCATTTTCAGGTACTCAGCGAGGCACATGATTTGGAGTGCTTGGCATGTGGATGCATAACATGAAGCATACTTTGGCATGAAGTTATTTTGTCCTCTCCACCGTTAATATATTTTGGGAGATGATCTTGTAATTTTAATTTTTTCAATCTTTTGACTAAACTTGGTTTATGTAATAACTCTTAATTCTTCATTACTCATGCATGGGTACGGGTACCCTTCGTAGAATCTCAGTGTACTTTGACTTTGACCTTTCAATGGTGAAATGTATCACTTTTGTCTTATCCTACGTTGATTTTATTTATAGTTGGTTTATTAAATTTGAGGGTGTGACAAGTTTTAACCGTAGATTTAGAAGAAACGTTTTCATCCTCTAAATGGGTGAATTCATATGTTTGAAATTGACCAACAATATCTTCAACAGACATCTCGGCAAGTTTCTTTTTACTCTCTAAAATATCGACTTTGGTTTTAAACCGTTTCAGCAAAGAACGTAATATTTTTTTAATAACACGGAAAGGAGTGATAGGCTCACCCAAAGAGTAACTTGTGTTGACAATATGATTTAGCTTGGTGTAGAACTCATCGAAAGTTTCATCCTCCTCCATCCGAATCATCTCAAATTGAGTTGTAACACACTGTAACCTCCCCTGTTTCACTGTGTTAGTTCCCTCATGGGTTGTAACCAAAATATCCCACGCTTCCTTAGCAAGTTTGCATGTTGAAATACGATGAAACTCTTTTGTACCCACGTAAGTAAAGAGTATATTCAGTGCACGACTGTTTGCAGCCCTTTCAATCTTCTCAGCTTTAGAGTATTTTGCGCTAGGTTTTGGTCTAGTAACTTCGTCCTCTGTTTCAGTCGGAGGAGTGTATTTGACTTCACATGCCAGCCATACATCTTCATCAATAGCCTTCATATAGGCCTCCATCTTCGCTTTCCAGTGATCAAAATTTGCTCCATCTAACACAGGAGGGCGATTGGCGCTTTCCATTGTAACCTACAAGATCCGCTCAAGAACCCAACGATTCCAAAAAAAAAATAAAGAGCGAACCGCTCTGATACCAAATGAAATTCCTTAATCGAGTCATGGAATTAAATTAACTTGAATAATGGAAAAACAATCAATCGCACAAACTGGAAAAATAATCAATCACGCACGACACAAAGATTTACGTGGAAAAACCCAAAACGGAAAAAAAACCACCGGAAGGAATCATGCACTATAATTATTATGTGAATACAATAGATCTTACTCAGTGTTCGCGTATCCTCACCACGAAGCCTAAAACCTACTTACCGAATCCACGTTGATCACACCTCTTCATGATTGACGAATCTTGAATCCTCAAGCCTTCCTAGTGATTGCCTTCCGAACTCCACCAAAGGACTTTGTTCTGAAGAAAAGTATTGTTGATGTAAGAACACCCCTTGAAGATGATTTTGAGAATCAAAGATCCATTCAATCTTTGTAGTTTCTTCGAGGTGCACAAAACCCTAGCCGCCAAAAGAGATGGATGATGAAACAAAGTGTGCTAGGGTTATACAGCCACCAAGATACCTAATTTTCGACCTAAGAGCATCACTAGTGGTATACTCAAACACAAAAATACTCCAAGATGGGTATTTTGATACACAAAAAAGGCTCACAATGGTATTTGCATAAATACTCAACGTTAACAACATTTGTTACAAATACTCAACTTTTGGCATTTGGATACTCAAAACTACCAATCTTTCTCAATAACCAAACCTCAATAACCAAATTTTGGGGACCACACTGTATCAAAAGTAACAACATTCTCTCTCAAATTTTCAAATACTTAATTCAAAACTCAATTTTTTTTGCACTTTCTCCCAAAAATTGAAATTATCAATTTTTAATCTTTACCAAAATATGTTCAAGATTGATCTCATTTTAAACGTATTGTGAATATCTTTTAAATGGTAATAATATTATAAAAATATATATGTACAAATTTAAAGTTGTGCCTATTTTATGAATAAAAATAGTGTGAATAGTACTTTTTTTATTATGGACACAAATGAACCATTGTAGAAGGGTAGATACTCAAACTTATAAACCCATTAAATGAATACTCAAAATGTGATGTGGCAATATTTGAGTATCCATATTTGAGTATACCACTAGTGATACTCTAATATGTGATATATATAGAGCACATAATGAGAAATAATCTGGTGCGGTCGCTGCTTCATAAAACGCCTATTTTGCTTGAGCAAAAACTTTTTGCTTGAGCAATATCATTCTGCTTTAAAATCTTCTAAGTGATGTAGGCCGATGTTACTTGGAGTGATTCCCACTGTCAAAAGACTTGACTAACAACTACCGTACTCATGTGGAAAACTAAAAAATACAAAGTGTGAGATTCCTTTCCACATCCTAATACAGACACTCTAAAAAATCAAATAATTCAAATACAACTCGATAAAAGGGTATACACGAAAAATGTGTATTTTGGTCATGAACGTGCCAAGCCAAAAGGGAGCTCGGCTTATGGAGCTTACATCTGCTTTCCAAAATTATCCTCCACTTTACCCATGATCTCTTTACCCACTAACTTTTCAAAAGGGCAAAATGATAATTGTATAAACTTTTACCCATTAACTTTTCAAACCACACACTTATTTGGAGACACCCCAAAATAGAAAGTTAAATACTTAAAAAGGGACGGAAAGAGTATTAATTATTAAACATCAAACAAAGACGGTTCATCCAAAGTAATGGTACAACCCATACAAGAGTTCTCAATTAAAAAAAAAAACACAATGCAAACAGTAAACAAAATGCAGCTCCAACCTAAACAAAACCAAACAGACACCCCAACAAGACCCAATCGAAAGGGTTTTCTTTTTTCTCTTTTTCCCCTCATTAGGTGAACTATGAAAAGATTACACTAGAAAATCCTAAGGGTGATTTGTCCTTGGTTCAGCGGCAGAAACCTATGGGTGATTGATTTTTCATGGAGTCCGCTTCGAGTTTATAATCACACCCAGAAAAAGTTACCATAGCCGGTTGCCCCCTCTTCCCGCCCTTTGGCTTAAGCAAAAAAGAAGAAAGTCCTTTCTCCTGCGGACGTAGTTTCATCTACTTGGCATATAAACTAACGATAATTCTAAGGGCACAGAATTTTGGTGCATAGAAAATGTACAGATCGGTTCGGGGACCCACTTTTGGGTCCTACACGAACGATCCGAGCCATTCATTCATCTTAGAATCATTTTTCGAGGGGCCCCCCTAGAAATCACCTTAATCGGGCATGCCTAAGTGCTCGATCCAAAGCCCATCCCGTTTCATTTAATTTTTTTTGAATAAATCGGGTTGGGCTTTGGATCGAGCACTTAGGCACGTCCCATTGAGGTGATTTCTCGCGGAGCCCCTCGAAAAATGATTCTAAGATGAATGAACAACTCGGATTGTTTGTGTGGGACTCAAAAGTGAGTCTCCGAGCCGATCTGTGCATTTTCTGTGCACCAAATTTCTATACACGTAGTCTGGCCCTTTAAACTAATGAGTTCCTGAACAAATCTTGACTTTGTTTTATGGGGCTTTAGACCATGAATGAGGCATTCTTCATGTGTTTTCGACTAAAAAGTTAGCGGCTTATTTTTTTTCTCTTTGTTTGATTTTTTTGTTTCGAGTTTTTTATTTTTGCATCAACTTTCTGTGTATTATTGGTTCGTCTCAGCAAGAAGACTTAAAAAAGTAAAAAAATTATGATCTGCAAAACATTTTGTGTATTATTGGTTCGTCTTCGCGAGAGAACTTAAAAAGTAAAAAGTTACGATCGAAGCTTAATTTTTTTTAAATAAAGACAAAAATAAGTCAGAAAGACTTTTACACTTTTTTCGATTTTATTCAAAAAATTGAGGGTTCTAATCATTATCTTTTACCTTTTTTGATTTCTCTCGTCGAAACGAACCAATAATACACACAAAAAAAAAAAGCAAAAACACTTGGTTCGGTTGGTTGGTTTAGGTTATGCCAACACTGACACTGCATAGTTATCTGGGAATTCACGTGACACTCTAATACCTTTAATCATCACAATTATATACAAGGTTCATGTAATAGTGGGTTTGACACCATTTTGTTATGGTTAAGAGCATTGGGGCACCACATAGCCTTCCTCGAGGAGCACTCAGTAATTTTCTTGCATTTGGGCATCACCTATTATGTCCTCTCTTCTTCTTCTTCCTCTTCTTTTATTTTTATTTTCAAATCTACCACATCTTTAATAGCGGGTTGGTTACCCCTTCAACTGAAATAAAAACCCCAACCGAAATGACAATAGTGTGTTTTTTTTTTTTTTTTTTCCAAATCTGCCCTTTCTTTAATAGCGGGTTGGTTACCCCTCCAACTGAAATGGAAACAGTCATTTGTGGTGGTCACTGGTCACTGCAAGGAAAATCATAGTGAAGTGCAATATTTAGCTTCGAGTAAACAAAAACAGAACATTAATTAACACTTCAGCACAACCACAGAAGGAGAATATGGTAAAAGAACCGTGTTTCGATGGGGGGAGAGAGAGAGAGCGCTCTTCAATACATTACATTCATCGGTGTCGAAACACAAAGCAAAATGGGAGAGACGAGACCCGTTCGCATTACATTCACCTTAAAATTGCTTCCAACTAGCGGAAGAGAAAAGAAAAGAAAAGAAACTTTTGCTTCAAATATTTGGTGCTACTTTTGGGCGGAAAAGAAATGAAAGCCAAGTAATCAACTGAGAGCGCCTGTCCGTTTCTGCATTTTTAATTCCTCTCTAGCAAATGAAGGCCGTTGTGGACACAATTGTCCAACAACCTCCTTCAAAACATCAAATTTTGAAGTCAGGATAAAATTCAGACTGGTCATACTATTGGATACGTAGCTCATTTTTGTTTGCATTTAGAATATAAGTACGTCTAATACCTTTGAAACACGTTCCCCGTTGAGCTCATCTTATGACACATGCATTCTTGTTGAGCTCATCTCAGCAGCATTTTGCTAACATGTCAAGGCCTGTTCTCACGGAGCAATTGACCACGTCACTCCAGGACAGAACAGCTCAATATCAGCCAAAAGAAATGAAATCACATATACTTAATGTCCTGCATCTATCAAATCTAATTACAGAGCTCTGAGTAAAAGTGGAAAGTATCCGCCAGGAAACTACCACATGGAACTCTGGAAAACCTAAAGTGTTAAGGAAATACTAAAATGGATAGGAAGCAGAGCAAATTTAGGACATGGCCTTCTAAGATGATAAGCGATCACATAATGGGTCGAACGGAGTACACAATAACGCAAGAGGCACATTTAAGTACAACAAAGAGTATATGAACAAATCAGCAATTCTTCAATCAGAACTGTTTATCCACATATCATTAAGCAAGCAATAAAGAAGTCATCTAAAATGTTGGTCTAAAAATTATTCAGAACAATAGCCTTTACTACTAATTTTGTTCATAGTTAAGTACATGATAATCCAGGGAAGAGCCAAAAATACCGTTGAAGAGTCTATATGTCATAAGCTAAGAAGCAGACACTAAAACGAAGGCGGCGTGTCCGTGTCTGATGTGTTAGACACCAACACCCCTCGGACACTTTCTGTGTCCATAAATATAACATAACAATCTAAATCTGGACACATGTCTGGCACTCTTTCTGTAACGTGTCCGGCACTTCTTTGGTTTCTATGACTAAAAAGTAAATATGTGATCGACACTTTTGGACACCAGCTAACATGTGACTATCAACAATATCGGAATTTGAAATATCACTATGATATACAAAGTCGGGAAAATAGTGCTTCCTGTTTTTTATCTTTAAATTCAATTGGAATATGTTAAGGATTTCTTGAGTCCCATGCCAACTAGGTTCTTCATAAGAATCAGTACGTATCGTATCGTATCTTATCTATTCAAGTATATAAATTGGAAGTATATTGTGATATACACATTAGCGTATCATGACACGTCCGAGTCCTATTTTTTATAGGAACAGCGTATCCGCGTCATCACCGATGGTGGTAGCCTAGATGGAAGGGTCTTAACACTCTCAAATGAATTGCTCAGGTTCGAGTCTCGCCTCAGGCGGGACTGCGGAGTTCAGCTTATGCCATCTAATACCCAGGTGGTGCTGCGGTGATGGCCTCAGTGGTGCTGAGGTGACGGCCTGTCACATAGACAGTAGTTATGGCTTGAACCGGACAACTGGACATTCCACAGTGGGTCGGGAGCCCTATGGTCAAGCCCACGGGGGGTTGCTACATTGGTTGCCCCCTCCCACCCTTTTTCCCGTTCAAAAAAAAAAAAAAGTATCCGCGTGTCCGCGTCATGTTGTGTCTAAGTCTCCTGTCTGTATCCGTGCTTTTTAGGTCTTCAATTGTCGGAAATTTTCACCACGAGAATTTGCCCTCCAAAGAATAACAGAATTAAGAGGAGAGAGATACAATCTGAGGATAAATTTTGCCAAAATCAATTTGTACAAGAGCCAATCAAGTTTCATGACAGTCAGACCTAAAATGTGGAGTTGAAAATACTGCTCCTAAAATTTCGGGTAATGAAGCGGAAAACTGCAGAGAAAGTAGGTGATTAACAACATGAACACTTACATCTTGTAGTTAATGTCTTCTCACTAACGGGGACACGACGAGCATGATGGGGACACGACGGGCACGATAAAAATATGGATCTTCCACTTGTACCAATGACAACTGGCCCCATCCCAAGGTTGATCATCAAGTGCCTTTGAACGAAATGGAGAGTACCAATCCTTGACTGCTTAGGCTCCCTCTGAAATTGACTTAAATCAAATACATCCCATGCACTGGACACTGGTCTGATTGGTCGAATCACACCCAGTGACGGAGATGGGAGCATAGCCATGCAGGAGACTGTCTTCTCCAATTTTGACCATCCATTAGGAGATTAGAATCAGGCAGTTTATGAAGCATAGCCAAATCACTCAAGTCTGGCAGTGATAAGGAGATTCAAAGCTCCCTTGAGGACCAAAAGGCCTCATCAACATATTGGCTAGCTGGTCATTAAACAATAGATCCGTCCCTGGGTGCTGGATTCTGCGGAAATCCACCATAATCTTTGCTTCGACCAACATCACTGCTCGAAAACGAGGCCCTGCAATCCTTCTTGGCATGTCGTGCCTCATCAACACTTCTGAATTGCTGCTGCTTTTGCTGTATCTGGAAGAGATGGTTAGCAGCAAACTGTAGCATAGACTGGTACCTCTGATTCCTATCATCCTGAACCTCCAATGTTCTTTGATTTGCTCCATTACTGGCAGACTGAGGCTTCTGAACCTGATTCGAAAACTCAAAATTCTCTCCATCAGCAGCAAGTCGAATGGCTGTAAAATTCTTGGCTAAAATGCTCCCATAAACCTGATTAGACATTGTAACAGAGTTTTCATGTGCGAAAGCCCTTGTCAGCACTATCAGGTACTCCATACTGATGTTGTCCACCTTGTGAAGGGATTCCAAAGGTACTCAATGGCCTACAAGAAAATGCACTGTTAAGTTATGTTAAATCAGGGTTCACTTTGTTATGTTTTCTATTCCTAGGGATAGTTTGGTCATGTATAGTTTTAGTCTTGTATATGTTGGTGTATAGACCCATTTTACAGATAATGAAAAAAACCTTTGATTTGATCTCTCTTTCTCTCTCTACATTATAACATGGTATCAGAGCGTCGGTCCTTCCTTGATCGTGATTTGTAGAGCTTTAGAGGTCGTTTTTCTTTGTTCATTGTGTTTGTCAGTCGTTTCTCAACCCATCGTGCTTTGTAGAGCTTTGTCAGTCGTTTTTATTTGACACCTTGTGGTCTCGTCGTTGTTAGTCACCGAAATAGTGCTCACCGTCTTGATCGAACGAGCAAGGGTGGTGCTCCTCACTCAGACGAACACGTTGGTGGTGACCTCGTTGTCGTTGGTCGCCGGAATAGTGCTCAAGATCAGTTTGAAAGTCGACGAGAGGCGGCGAAGTGGTTGTTGGTGTACGGCACACATCAGGAGTGTTCGGAAATTGTATTTGACCACTGGGTTAAGTTCGCCTCGTCACGACGATCACGGATCTGTAAGACCCTTCGCCGGAAAGCGAACAGGTGGACGTCACGCGCCGGTTGAAGGCGGCGCGTGAGTTGTCTCTCGGTGCGCGTGGGAGTCACGCTCGGCACGCGCCAGTCAGTGGTTGAAGGAGGTGAAACGGGCCACGCGTCTGGTCAAAAGGGTCAGGGGAATGTCAGGGGGCTCATTCCGCGTGTCAGAGAGGTCAAGCGGGGGGTCTAGAGGGTTCAGCAGCTGTCAGAAGGTTCTAAAACCTCTCTGGAGGGTCCAGAAAGGTTCAAGAGGCCACTTTGACCGTTTTTGACCATTTTTGGGAGGTCCGAGACTTGTTCCTGACTAATTTCGACGTTCCGGATTCATTCGCGGGGTCAATTTCAGCTAATTTGACTGTTACGGACGTGTTTTGACTGCTCCGGACGTGTTTTGACTGCTCTGGACCATTTGTGGGAGCACCGAGACGTGTTCTAGACTAATTTCGACGTTCCGGATCCATTTACGGGGTCGGTTTAAGGTGATTTGAAACGGAAATTGTTGGTACAATGGAGGCTTTCACAACTACTCAAGTTGGCGCCCTTTTTTCTGAGGGGGAGTTACAGACTCTCAGGCGCCTATTGGCTAGGCTTGACACTCCTTCTACCACTGCTCCTACCACTTTCTTTGCTCACAAAGAGATACATGCTAATGCTTCTACTTCCACTGCCTCTCTTCCGTGGATCATAGATTCTGGTGCTACAGACCATATGACAAGTTGTTCGTCCCTTTTTGATTCCCACTCTACTTGTTCTGGTAAGGATAAGGTTAGAGTAGCTGATGGTTCTTTATCTGCTATTTCCGGGAAAGGTTCTATTCATTGTTCTTCAACCATTTCTCTTTCCTCAGTTTTTCATGTTCCCAATTTTTCTACTAACCTTTTATCCGTTAGTAGTCTTACCCAATCCTTAAATTGCTCTGTAACATTTTTTCCTACACATTGTGTCTTTCAGGAACTGGATACGGGGAGGATGATTGGCAGTGGTAAAGCTCATGAGGGCCTTTATTTTCTGGAGTCTGCACCTAATCCAATTTGTCCACCTTTGTCATGTGGTCAAGCTCTTGCAGCAGATACTGGTTCCGCTCTTTCCTTGTTACATCAATGGCATCGTCGACTTGGTCATCCATCATTTGGGATTCTTGAAAAATTGTTCCCTAGTTTGGCTAAACAATGTTCTCGGAGTCAATTCCTTTGTGAAGCTTGTGAGCTTGCGAAACATAAACGCTCCTTTTATGCTCCGGTCAATCACAGAAGTGATTCGCCATTTATGGTCATTCATTCCGATGTTTGGGGTCCTTCTCCTGTCACATCCCTGTCTGGTTATCGTTGGTTTGTGGCATTTATTGATTGTTATTCTCGTGTCACTTGGGTGTATTTACTAAAGGCAAAAAATGAGGTGTTTTCGTGCTTTAAATCTTTTCACCAAATGGTGCGTACTCAATTTGATGCCAATATTAAAGTGCTCCGTAGTGACAATGGGACTGAGTATATAGATGGGACTTTTCGGGCATATCTTAATGACTATGGCATTCTTTTTCAGACTTCTTGTGTTGGCACTCCACAACAAAATGGAGTTGCCGAGCGCAAGAATCGCCATCTTGCTGAGGTAGCCCGCTCTCTATTGTTCACCATGAATGTTCCTAAACACTTTTGGGGCGAAGCTATCCTTACTGCAGCTTTTCTTATCAATCGCATGCCATCTAGTGTTCTTCAGTTCCAAACTCCAATTAAGGTTCTCTTAGGTTGTTCTCGGGTCTCATCTCTCCCACCCAAAGTCTTTGGTTGTGTGTGTTTTGTTCATGCTCCTAAGCACCTAGGTGGTAAGCTGGATCCCAAAGCCCGCAAGTGTATTTTCCTTGGCTATTCTCCCACTCAGAAGGGTTATAAATGCTATGACCCGCACTCTCGCAAAATGTATGTCTCCATGGATGTCACTTTTTGGGAAACAGAATCCCTTTATCCTCTGTCCACTTCATCTCTTCAGGGGGAGAATGATAGACAGGAAGAGATGTTGACATTTTATACTCCTGAGTCGTGGTCTTATCCTTTACCTTGTCATGGTGAGGGGGAGAAAGCACCTTTACCTGCAGAGAGAGCAGACCCTGATGGTCGGGAAAGACTGGATAGGTCAAATTTGCAGACCTTTTCTCGAAGGAATAAAGGCAAGTCTACATGTGCAGTGCCACTTTGCCAATCTTCATTACCTACTCCAGTTTCGGACTCTCCCGCTGATTCATCTGGTAATGATTCTTTCCCTACTGCTGTTGATGATCTTAATGCTCCTATTGCTCTTAGAAAGGGAGTTCGATCATGCACTCAACATCCCATCTCCCAGTTTGTTTCTTATGACCGTTTATCTCCTTCGCATTATGCTTTTGTTTCGTCTCTTTCTTCTATATCTATTCCACAGAATTGGCAGGATGCATTCATGATACCTAAGTGGAAAGGAGCTATGGTAGAGGAGATGACAGCTTTAAAAAGGAATGACACTTGGGATCTAGTATCTCTTCCAAGAGGGAAAAAACCTGTGGGGTGCAAATGGGTGTTCACTGTGAAACACAAAGCTGATGGGACAGTTGAGAGATACAAGGCCAGACTTGTTGCCAAGGGTTTCACACAAACCTATGGTATTGACTACGAGGAGACGTTTGCTCCTGTAGCGAAGATGAACTCTGTGCGAGTTCTACTTTCTTGTGCTGCCAATTTAAATTGGCCTCTTCACCAGTTTGATGTGAAGAATGCATTCCTCCATGGCGAATTAGAGGAGGAAGTGTACATGGTCATTCCACCGGGTTTTGCTTCATCTCAGACCGAGGGAAAGGTGTGTCGATTGAAGAAGGCACTCTATGGCTTGAAGCAATCTCCTAGAGCATGGTTTGACAGGTTTCTCAAAGCCATGTTGAGGTTTGGATACAAGCAGAGTCATGCTGATCATACTATGTTCATCAAGAGAAGTAATGGTAAGATTGCCATTCTTATTGTTTATGTGGATGACATAATCATGACAGGTGATGATGTGAGTGAGATTGCTAGCCTTAAAGCTCTTCTTGCTCAAGAGTTTGAGATTAAAGATTTGGGGTCTATGAAGTACTTTCTTGGAATGGAGGTGGCTAGATCTGACAAAGGAATTTTTATCTCTCAAAGGAAGTACATCCTCGATCTCTTGGAAGAAACTGGTATGTTGGGATGTAAGCCAGCTGATTCTCCCATTGAGGCCAACCATCATCTTTGTAGCAATGTGGGGGAGCTTACAAAAAAGGAGAGATATCAGAGACTTGTGGGTCGCCTGATATACTTATCTCACACTAGACCAAATATTTCCTATGCTGTGGGGGTTGTGAGCCAGTTCATGCATGAACCTCGTACTAGTCATCTTGATGCAGTTTATCGTATCTTGAGGTATCTTAAATCTGCCCCAGGTAAAGGAGTTTTGTTCTCCAATCATGGTCACTTGAGATTGGAAGCTTTCACTGATGCAGACTGGGCAGGTTCTATTGATGATAGGCGATCTACTTCTGGATATTGCACCTTCCTTGGAGGGAATTTGATTACATGGAGGAGTAAGAAGCAGTCTGTGGTAGCTAGATCTAGTGCAGAGGCTGAGTACAGAGCCATGGCTCATGGTGTTTGTGAGCTTTTATGGCTCCAAACCTTCTTGCGTGATTTGGGACTTCCTGATTGTGGTCCTATGAAGCTCTACTGTGATAACAAAGCAGCCATAAACATTGCTCACAATCCTGTTCAACATGATCGAACAAAGCATGTTGAGATTGATAGGCATTTCATCAAGGAGAAGCTGAGCAACGGTTTGATATGCATGCCTTTCGTGAGATCCGAAGACCAATTGGCCGATGTTTTTACTAAGGGTCTTAGTAGTAAAAGTTTTCACCCCATTGTATTCAAGTTGGGCTTGATAGATATCTTTGCACCAACTTGAGGGGGAGTGTTAAGTTATGTTAAATCAGGGTTCACTTTGTTATGTTTTCTATCCCTAGGGATAGTTTGGTCATGTATAGTTTTAGTCTTGTATATGTTGGTGTATAGACCCATTTTACAGATAATGAAAAAAACCTTTGATTTGATCTCTCTTTCTCTCTCTACATTATATCATGCACCTTGTTGTGGCAAGTTAAAAGTAGGATCTTGAAATTGTGGGCCACCGGTTGCCACCCTTGGTGAACGTCTTGGTGTGCTAAGCTGAGAAAATTGTCTTTGGCGATTAAATTGATTCTCTGCTTCATGCAATTGATGAGTAGCCAAAACAGGGCTTGACATGTTAGCAAATCACCCCTGCAATCCGTCTTTCGCATGCCATGCATCATCCACACTTCTAATTCAACACATAATAATCCTGTGAAGGGAAACTCTCATAGTCTCAACCTCACCAACATCATCATCGCGTTATGCAACATTTACTCATCAATACAAGTTGGAGCAGGGTAACCCATCCACAACACATTGCTAGGCTGCCCGTCCACAATAAATCGATTCTCTGCTTCATGCAATTGATGAATAGCCAAAACAGGCCTGGACATGTTAGCAAATCACCCCTGCAGTCCTTTCGCACGCCATGCATAACACTTCTGAATTCACCACATGAGAAATCGTGTGAAGGGAAACTCATTATAGTCTCAACCTCACCAAACATCATCATCACATTGTGCAACATTTGCTCGTCAATGCAAACTGAAGGAGGGTAACCCATCCACAATACATTGCCAGGCTGCCCATCCAGCTTTGTTCTCCAGAAGATAGAGAGTGCTGTCACGGACACAAAAAGAAAGTTTAGAATATTATCAAACCCACTAAACTCAAACATTTATCAACTAGTGACAACTAAAATAACAATAGCCCATAATTACCAATTACTTTATACATAATATCATGGTTTTTCACTTTTGCTTTACAACTTAATTAAGTGTACACTTGTGATGATAAGAACTAAAGAACTAATAGCCCAATATTACTAGTTGACTTGACGAGGCCTGTGCATGCCACAAAACGCCCACCCAGCCCACCTATAGTGCCCGCACCGTGCCAGCCATACCTTGTTCACTTATATATTACACACATTTAATGTATGAATACTTCCACAATGTTTCGCAATGTTCACTTATATATTACACACATTGTGAAAAAAAAAAAAACTCTCTAAGCTTGGTTGAATTCTTATCCATCGATCAACATTACATTTTGGCATATTGTTTAAGTTCGCTTGGGAGAGGATATATAGTGGAATGATTAGAGTGCATGGGTATATTTTGAAACATAAACATAAACTATAACCTATAGAAATGTTCATGCAAGCTTGTTAATTGACTTATGGAAAATACTTGAGGTCACCACATCTCGTGACATTACGGTTATGTTTGGTTCTATGGAATGAACATTTGAATGAAATACTCATTCTAATGGAATACCTATTCCAACGTTTGGTCATGAATAATTGAAGGAATGCTCATTCACAAATCCAAATATATTCATCATTCACTATTGCCACATCAAAATTTTATAAAATAAAGGTACATTAAGGATGAAATAGGAATGTGAATGTTATTCCTTAGCACAACCAAACATGAAAACAGGAATGGACATTACAATCTCACCCATTCTAATACCATTCCAATCTCAATTCCATTCCATCAAACCAAAGATAGCCCAAGGGTAAAGGTGTTTCTTATTGTAAGTAAATTAAATAGGAAAGGAAAAATGAAGGGTGCAAGTGCATATTATGTGGAAGAAAATTTAATGTAAATCAAGAAGAATCAAATTAACATCAAACAAATAAAACATGAACAAGTATCTACATTTCAAGTGAGACAAGGTAGCTAACAGGTCAATCTATAAGACAATTACAATACTGATAGCATAAAAAGGGTCAAAGGTTGATGATTATTGTAAGCTTACGTGATAATTAGTAGGGGGTTTTAGTTATTAACAATGAGAACCTTTTCTCGAAAAGAGTAAAAGGGCCAATCATAGAATCCACAAGAAAGGTATCTACAACAACAGGTCACACTACAAGAAATAGTGAGAAAATATCTTTAGGTATGCACAACATAAGTGAACCTAAGCCTACCCAGTACCCACAGCAATCTTGAGGTGGGTACAGAGAGTGCAAGAGAACCTTCAAATTTCCAAACTCCATAAGCAAATTAAATGTTCAATGTTTTCCAGAAGCAACTGAGACAGGCATGATTTCCAACGTGTTGCTCGATTTCAGAAATAAGTAGCTGGAGGCAGGGGCTATCTGGATATGAACTATATTAGACTTGGAGGTTTGATTTCCAAAGGCCACAAAGGAACATTGAGTGTTGAACTGCTACCACAACAAAATAAGGGTCTTAAGTGGTATCACAAAAATCATGACTTTGCTAAGCTAGGATTCATCCCAGATCACACCCAATGAATGAAAGCACAGCTTCACAACTTGTGAAGCCACATGCATTAAAGAAGATAATGAAATAAAGTACCCTCGTCTCCTTAAGAGAAATTTTCAATGAAACCATACCAGCAGAAGTACCTCACAGAAGGAATCAATATGAGACCATATTCAAGAAACCATTACACTAAATATTCAGTGCTTTCCATTCAACATTCATGAATTTGCATAGGTGGAATGAGGAAGCGACAGTAAAAAATGTGGAAAAATAAAGTTTAGAAGAGGTATGGAACCAAAACAATCAAACAGCTAAACGAAAATTTGTGGAAGCTTATATCACCATGTTTAGAAGTACTTTTTTCTTAATACGTTTTTCCAGTTATCGCCCCTCTTTAATTATGTCCAATTGCTCTTCCTTAAGGCGTTATATTACAACTCCTATGAAGTACTCTGCTAGTTATAGTTCAATAATTACTCCCATATATCGTATCACTAGCATCTTTATTGTAAACATGGTTGTAAAGTACTCTGCTAGTTATAGTTCAATAATTACTCCCATATATCGTATCACTAGCATAATAGTCACGGTTGGGAGTAACGGATATCAGGAGTAAAGTGAATCGGACAAAGCACTCATGGATTTTTTCAAGCACTAGCAAATGCTAAAATGCCTATGGCACATACTGTCGACTCAAGCCTTATTTACAGATTGAATGTTTAGAGGTTTTTAAACAAGATTTGACCCTTACAAGTAGTTTTGTAGGTAAGATTGAATTAAAAGTTGCATTTTAAGCCAATAAAATGTTTATATTTTGAAGGGGAAAGAGAATCTCCAACTAACAAACAAGAAAAGGTAGAATAGATGCTAATGCAATAAAGAAGGCGAATGGTAATATCCTTTGCTACATTGATGCAAATACCATAACAATAACACAACAGTACACACACAATTGAAGTGGTGGGTGGGTTTGAGAAAGGAAGAAAAGTCGTTTTGCTAAATTTGTCAATGTAAAGGAAAGTGTACCGTTAAAAATCCTGCCCCATTACGGACACTGATACTGCATTGTTACCCAACGTGTAACGGATGTATCTGATAGCCATGTGATTTTATATGACACCATTTTACTACACCGCAAAAAAAAATAATAAATAATAAATAAATAAAAAATAAAATAAATAAAAACTATGAAATCCCTTCTAAAGGGTCCCACATCAGATGAGGCCAATATGGGATATAAGTGACTCACTTAGGTCATGTTAACCTTTTTTGAGGCTGCATGGTTCAAGGCCAGCTAGGGCGTGGGTTGTTACCAGTGGTAGCAGAGTCTACACCAACCAAAAGTGTAAGGCGGGTCCTGCAAGGAGATGTGCTTGGGTGGGCTCGACAAGTGATGAGCTTGACGTCCTTATCGTGCTAGGTCGAGTCCCACATGAGACGACCTTGAAGAGTTAGTTGGGCTTGACATGCTTAAGTGCAATGTTTTGAAAATTAGCCCAGTGAGCGAACCGGGAAATACGCCGGGCGGATGGGTCACTGTTTCAACCGCGGTCAGACTGGAATTGAATTGTCATGTCATATTTATGTCAATAATATATTTAACATTAATAAGTAACTAAAATGAACATCTAAAAAATATAAATGTGTAGAAAGTTTGAATGTAACACCCAAAATTGTAATCTCGAAGTTTCCCAATCCCACACTTGTGGGAAAGGGAAGAAAATGAACGTCTTCGCTCTATATAAGGCAAGTAAAGTGCATTGTATTGCCCACTCATCTTTCCGACTTCACTTGCCAACCAATGGCATTAAATTGATGGCATTAGAGAGGTAATTTTTTAGTTGAAAATTTGTCGCCAGTTTGATTGAACCGTTTCCGATTTTAACAGTGAGATGGTTCAACCGTCTTTCCAAAATTGTTTTCATAATGGAGATCAGTTCTGAGTTTAGAGCAGTTCCGAGGTTGATCTGGACTGGAATGATGGCCGATTGACGGTTGAACCGGCCGGGCCGGGCAGGTTTTTAAAACATTGCTTAAACGGTTACTTCACATCGCTTGGTGGGTGGAAATTGTTGGACTATGGGACGCAACGAGAAGATTGCGATCTGAAGTGGGTGGGGGACATTGTAAATTCCCTTTAAATGCCCGACATCTGATAGTAGTCGAGGCCAACATGGGATACAAGCGACTCACCTAGGCTACTTGTCAACCTGAGATTTACCTTTACAGGCCGAGTGGCAAGGGGGTGGGTCGTTACGAAAACACCAATAACCTTGTTACTTTATGTGATGCCATTTTTTAGAAACTGTAATGGTAAATCTTCCACTTTTGTCTAGGTTAAGTTGATCTACGGTTTTTTTAACGTTATGGGGCCAGCCTTCCTTTTTTAGGATACAATGTTGGGCAAACAAACACAAACATTCCTTAAATTACTATACTTAGATTTGTGGTAAGATTGGGAAAGATAGCATTAGAAAAGCTGGTGGATCGCCATTATTTGTCTTTCATGTAAGGGGGAGGATCAGTGAAAATAGGGAGTAACGGATATAAATTTGTATGGAGCAATCAACAAATTTCGGTGAAATAGCAGATCTACGTCATGAAATACGAAGTAGCCGATCAAATGATTGGGATATTATGGTTGGTTTGGTTGGGATTACTCAATTATGTTCTTTTCTTCAAATACCAATATGTAACGAGTACAAGAATTCTTCACTCTCAGCTTCATCATAAGGTTAGCTAATGTAATGCAACGTCTTGAGGTTATTCATAATAACTTTTTCTGAAAGCAAATTGTGGCTAAGGCCCAGTTTTCCAAAAGATTTTAGCACTAGCACCCCGGTGCTAAAATCATAATATTTCAAATCAAAAAATGAAGTGGTTCCGTGTATCGTTTTTCGATTTTTTTCGCACCAAATTAAAGTACTCGAAAAACGATACACGGAACCACTTCATTTTTTGATTTGAAATATCATGATTTTAGCACCTGGGTGCTAAAATCTTTTGGAAAACTAGACCTAAGTTGAGAAAATAACATTTGGACTTCAATGCTTGAAGGGGATGGAAAGGCATCTTTTTTTTACCCCGAGCAATATTTAACATTTAAAAGATGCTATTTTTAAAAGTCATTTTGTGAGGATAGAATGCATCTCTTTTAAAACTTGTAGTGCGACCAACATTGCTAGGGTGCTCGCACTTTATGGTAGAAATGTGACAAAACTTTAGTTGGACCAACATTGCTAGGGACTTTATGGTCGAAATGTGACCAAAGCTATTGGGGATCAAAACATAAACAATATTCAACATACACAATTAACTCAACCAATCTACGGATCATGACTATTTCAGAAATTTTGAATCATGTTGTCACTGGAGAAAAAGTTGTGTATGTAGATTTTATAGAACCGGGTATCAACAAAGTATTGAAAATTGTTTAGTGATTCTTGTCTTTGAAGGTTTTCTGTCACATTCCTACACCAAAGAGTCAACGATCACTTAAAAGTACTTCTAATATTTGAAATACAAGTTTGAAGTATAGAAAGTGAAAGGGTACATCAACGGATTGAGTATTGAAAATGTGGAGAAGAATGGATGTTGATGGATAGGTAAATCTCATAGAGTTGTGCAAAGTTGAAGCACGGAAATTGACCGGTAATTGTTGTCTTTTGAAGTTCTATGTAAAGCGACACGGAGTTTCAAAAGGTTTCCCAAATGCTTGGAATGCTTGGAATCAAAAGTACTTTGTTGTTGAAGATAGATCAAATGCAAATCCTATAGATCAGTTTTAGGGAAGAGAAGTTGGTTACTAGAGAGTTGTCATTAAAGAGTATCTTAGAGCAAAGGGTCTATGTTTGAAATTAATGAGTTGAGGTAAGTCTTTTTTAAGTATAGTCGTAACCAAATGCTATCCCATTTTAGATTTTTATCCTTTAATTTGGATTTGTATTTTCTGATTTGCAAAGTAGCATACAATTTATATTCTATTTTTTTAAACCCCATTGTAATAATTTACATATTCGAAGTATAATATACACTTGTATACCACATGTGTAGCTATATCCGAGTTCTTTTATTTCACCGAACAGGATACGTCAAATCTTTGTTTTTCATTCCTCTAATCACTCTTTGGTCTGTGTAATGATTGCGCGCCAATCAATGGATTAACTCAGACTACGCTAGAAATTCAATGATCGTCACTTACTAATAGGCCGAAAGAAAAGGAAGTATAAACTCAATTTCATGTATGTCAATTCTGGAATTTAGCACGGTTTCGCACTGAAAACGTCATTTCACGCACCAAGATCTGCAGCCCTAGGTGGCAAATAATATGACTAAGGACATGAAGTTGCTTTGGAGGTTGAATTCACCCAAAACAGTGAACACAAGGTATAATCAGAGCATAAGTACTAGGGAAAGTTAGGGCACATGTCTTCAGCTTGAACACTGGACAGGAGGTGCAGCTGGAGGCGCATGTGGAAGGGTGTGAAGTAAACCTCCACATATACAAAAGCAATATGCCAATATGCAATATGTAAGGGCATTCTAACCCCAATAACTAGACTTTGGGATTTTGTTCCACCAAACGTGGAAGGTGACAGATCAATCAAACACTTCCTCATGCACCATATGGTAATTAGTGATGACTGATGAGATGTGATCTCTAATTCTAAGATTCTTTGAAATAGGATGGGCGTTCCCAAGAATGTGGTGGGTATCTTGTTTCTCAACGGAAGGCTACAAGGGTGAGGAGAAATAAAAAGACATGATTTCTGGTCTCAAGGCTTTAGATCTGTTTGGGGAGAAAAAACTCAGTTGCTCAGGTCCACAGTCCACTAGAGAACATCAACAGAGAGCCAAATCAGCAATCCTACCAGGTTCAACTCCACACTACACATGGTTGTATGGTCGCATCCAACTTTCCAAGTATAGTAGCCAGAAGTTGAACACTCTGAATTTTTCAAGTGAGCAGAACAAGGGAAGTACCTTTTTTTTTTGAAAAGAAAAGGGAAGTACCTTTACTCAATTTTCGTAGAAACTTGTTATTTTCAAAATATTCAAGCAGTGTATGTTATCCACAACAGATGAAGTCTCCCAAAATTTCCAAGCTATTCTAGTATGACTTGAGAGAAGTACTACAGAGATTGTAGTACCTTCAAAGTCTCCTAATGATGTGATTCATAACCAGACAATAAGAATGGGAACTATTGACAATACAAGAAAATTAGGAAGATTGAATCAACAAAACATCTACACCTTTCTTACTCTAGAAACCCAAGGGCTTTGAGTAAATTTCTAGCAGTTTGTTAGCTATTCCATACGAGGAAGACCTTTTGTGTCCAAAATTTGCTTGCAGGGTGAAGCATTGAACTTGATTCATGAATAAACCTAGGGTTGAGCTTTGGAAATTCCTGCATACACTGCTTTTATAGACCATATCTTGTTTTACGATAAAATAGGTACGAAGTACAATGTTTAAAAGCTTGCCCCAAAAAATTTAAATATGTGTATTCCATTTCTTTGTAACTCCCGTAGTCTTGCTGAATAAAAGAAGAGTTTTGACAAATCTAATTACCCTATAAATACAGTGCACCCAAAAATCACTAAGAGGATATCCTACCACTAAAGACAGCATGTGAGAGTTGGACCCATGTGCTCCCTTCCAACCAAACAAGCTACATAGAGATAGACTTGCCTATATACAGACTCATATAGGCAAGTTTGTCTAATCATGGAAATAGATAGGGGCTCCCTTTAAGCTACAGACCTATAGTTTTGAACTTAGTTGCAGGAAGCGGGAGCAGGTGTGGGGGTGGGAGTGACTGTATGTAGAAGTTCCTTAGGTTCGGAGCGGTGAGAGAATATTTAATGAATGAGAGCGAGCTCCCGTCGAGCTTCAATCTCGATGGTGCGGATTCGAGCCCCCGTCTAGGAAGCGCACCCATTATAGAAGGATCCTACTAAGGTTTGAAGCTAGGATGTTTTGGTCACTTGACTTCAATTTTTTCTTTTTAACAATGAACTTGCCGAACCAACTGATCCATTACACTAGGTGACCGTACTTGATCGAAACTCGCCAAAAGGCTATCGATGCACTTCATTTAGCCGGTTAAATCAAGGACACCTCTAGATTATCATGAAAAAGGGTGGATATCTAACCATAAGCAGGCTCAAGAGTTGCACACATGCAGTCCAACATGAATTCAGAATACTGGAATGTATGTGTACCGTGATCTTGTTGTATCTTCTTTTGTATATTCTATTTTAGGCATAGATTTCTAGGTTTAGTCTATTTAAGCTCGTGTTTACAGTGTAACCTTAGTATTATTATTCAATAATACCATTCAGCCTTTTTCTTTTCAATCGACACATGGTATTAGAGCCATAAGATCTATGCTTGTGGGATATTCACTCTCTGGCGAGCGGCCTAAGCCTCGTAGCCATCCGCCGGGCACTCTTAAGTGGTACAGTTGCTTCATCTCCTCTGAAACGTATCATAGTATCAGGCAACTTCCGAACTAGATTTGAAAATTTTCCATGGTATTTCAGGCTCTGTTTCTCTGATTTCGCATCTCTGGAGTTCTGTCTCTCTAATTTTTGGCTCTGTTTCTGTCTCTGTATCTGAAATCTGCATCAGAAATCTAGGCACTTTCTCTTTCTTCTCGAACATCATCCAAATCTGCATCTTTTGAATTTGCATTTGAATTTGTATTTTCTGAATATGAATATGAATCTATTCTTCCTCTATTTGCACCTGCTTGCATTTGTTCTGGCTTCTCAGCTTCCAATCTCAACATTTTTACCGTCTTCATCACCTCACCCCAGATGCATTTTTACCGTCTTCATCACCTCACCCCAGATGCAGTTTGCCTTAGCATCTCCGACGACCTCTACGAGCCTTCTCCGACCTCCTCTGCACCTAGGACCTCTGACGACTTCCTGGTAACTTTAGCAGCTCTTATTTACATCTATTTGGCCTAGTCTGATCTCTCGCAGCATCATGCATTTTAGTTCCAAACTCTATTTGGTCTGTTACTGCACTGTTTGGTTAAGATTTGGTCCCTACTTGGTCATTATTCGGCATTTTCAGCACTACTTGGTCTCTTTCGTTGTAGCACCATTTTGAAATGTTCCAACTTTTATTTATTTGGTATGGTCCCTACTTGGTCATTATTTGGCATTTTCAGCACTACTTGGTCATATCTTCTATTTTAGGCATAGAATTGTTAGTGATACTACCGTAATCATATCTTTGTAATCTTCTATTTACGGTATAGATTTTTAGGTTTTCTCTATTTAAGCTTGGGTTAACATTGTAACCTTATAATTATTCAGTAATAACATTCAGCCTTTTTCTTTTGAATCGTCAAAGTCACAAGCTAGCTAAGGCCAGAGGTAGAACAATCCATTTTCTACCACTAGACATAAATGATGGACATGCAAGCATGATAACTTATATTTTGTTTTATAGCTCCAAGTTTCTAGCTATCATTATTTTGGCTCTCAACAAATACAGATGAGCAATACTGGTAGTACTTCCCGAGGGTCTCAACATACATGATTTGTTGCCCCAAAAAGTTGCAATTACAATTTCTTCCCTTATTAAAGCACCACTAATCCTATTGTTTACAAGAAGCAATGATTATTTCCAAGTTTGAGACGTAGTTTCTCCAACGAATCCAATAATTTACCATTAAGAAGAGGCTTGGGGCATAAAGCTCAACCACATAAAGGGAACATGAACCATATGCATGCATCCTCTGACTTCTAACAATAAATACATATGAAATACGTTAGACAGCAGTATCCTAATTGTAAATTCTGGAGCCACCAACCTTAACACGTAAACAAGAAAATGAGACACAAGACCAAATCTAAGTACAAACATCCCAAAGAACGACACAAACTTCCCCATATTGTGCTTCATGAATAAGATTAAACAAGCCATCTAGGCAATCACCACACTGGTTCAAGAGATCCAGTAGATCCCCGTAAATTGAATTTGGTCAATGACTCTGAAAGTATGTTCAGACAAAACATAGCATACCAGGTAATAACAAATATGGATTACACAAATAGAACTCAAGTGAACCAAAACAACAAACTATTGTTACGAAAACCAGCAAGGCTAACTCCAACACTGTATTCTTTAAAACGGATCACAATTCAAAACACGCACCACCAACAAATCATAATGACTCAAAGAGGCCAATAAACACCTCCAACTAGCACTCTCAAACCTATGCCAATCAATCTACGAATTTTCAAACAACTCAACCAAATGCTTCAATCCCCCGTAGAAATACTATTTCCATAGGGAATTTTCGAACACTTCAAGAGATCATTTCTTCCCACCTCAGCACGTTATACAGTTTATCCATTTGGACAAGGTATCAATTATGTCCAAACCATAGTACCTGGCTCATCTCACCAGTTGCGGACATAAACATGTCGATCCAAACAAGGGGAGAATAGTGCAAAGTTTCCGTCATTGAAACCACATTTTAGTAGAACGCATGAATGTTTCAAGGACAAATGTATACTGAAAAGAAAGTAGCCATGGATAAATTAATTACCTAGTTGATGGAAATCTTGTTTAGGAGTAGCACACCCCTTCCCTGCTTGATTGCTTGATTGCTGCTGCTTCTGCCGTTCCCGGAGGATGTTAGCAGCAAGCTCTACCGTAGCCATGTACCGCTGATACTTGTTATCCTCACCCTCTGATGTTCGTTGACTGGCTCCATTGCCAGCAGACTGAGGATTCTGAAGCTGATTTCCCAATGCAGAACTCCCTTTATCTGCAGCCAGTGGCATGGCTGTATAAGTTTGGACGGCACTGGTATCATAAACTCGAGTAATGGAATTTTCACGTTGCTGAGAGCTAGATGAACAATATGAACCCAGAAAATCTGTTTGTTCCACTATCCGAAAGTCCTTGTCAACATTTTCAGGTAATTCATACTGGTGTTGTCCCCCCTGTGAAGGGATTCCAAAGGTGCTCAATGGCCTAGAAGAAATTGCACCTTGTTGCGGCAAGTTAAAAGCGGGATCTTGAAATTGTGGGTTGCCAGTTACAACCGTTGAAGAACTTCTTGATGTGTTTAAGCTGGTCGTATAAGTGTGGAGCTGAGAAAATTGTCCTTGGGGATTAAATTGATTCTCTGATTCATGCAATTGATGAGTAGTCAGCGTATTACCTTGACAATCAAATTTCGAATCCTTTGGGAGGAGTCCCCTATCCACTTCAGTGCTAAGAGGCAATGGAGGCCTCTGCTGTCTATTCATGTAGTGAGACTGGGACTGTGGCTGCATGGATGTACTACTAGGGTTTTGACGTGAATTCAGAATCACCCCATAAAGACATTTAGGGCTAGGTAACTTGAGCACCTTAGAGAGGACATCTGACGGGGGAACAAAAAATAAGGCAGTCCCATCATCAAATATGGCTACCTCTGCCAGATTTTTTACCCCTAAATATTGTAAAAATTCAGTGTATGAACCAACATCCTCTTCACTATCAGGTAAAAAGTACACAACATTGCATCCCATGGCCTCGGTGAAGTGTTTTGCTAACAACACGTCAAGGTCTATTTTAGCCGAGCAATTGACCACGTCAGGACTGCAGGATAGAAGAGCTCAATATCAGTAAAAGAAATGAAAGCACAAATACTTCATGTCCTACACCTATCAAGTCTAATTACAGAGTTCTAAGTAAGTGGAAAAGTATCCACGAGGACTCTACCACAGGGAAATTCGAAATACCAAAAACATGCAAGGAAATATTATATGGATAGGGAGCAGAGCAAACTTAGGCTAAGACTTACTAAAACCATAAACAATCCCACAGTGAATCTAATTAACTACGTAATGATGTAAAAAACACATTTAAGTCCATGATCTCCTGAGACCATAAGCAATACCACAATGAATCGGATAAAGCATGCAATGACATAAGAAGCACATTTTAAGTACAACAAAGGTTATGTGCACAAATAATCACTTTAAGCAGAACGTTTATCCACACATCACACGACAAGCATTAAAGAGGTTATAGAGGATGTAGTAATCACATTACTCAGAACAATAGTGATCAATATTTGTTGTATCCATAATAAAAGTATGTGATAAATCTGAGGGAAAAATACTGTTGAAGAGCCTATATCTCTTAAGGTGTTGGAAATATTCATCACTAGATTTTACCTTCCAAAGAATAACAACAATAAGAGAAGAAAAATTACAATCTGTGGATCAATTTTAGCAATGTAATAGTGGTTAAATTTCAGCATCGTAAGAGTGTTTGAAAAATAGTGTTCAAATCACTTTGTACGGCAAACAATCAAGTTTCATATTGGTTGCATGCATCATGCAAATGTCAAAATCATGATCCTAAAGTTTCTTGTAATGAAACGGAAAACTAAAGAGAAAGAGGTGACAAGCAACATAAACACTTACATCTCAGACTCTATGCCTTTCCCAACTGGGATACAACGAGCTCGACAAACGGATGTTCCACCCTTAGCAATAATACATCGCCATTTGTAATCACGTTCATGGCCAAATTGGCACAACCCCATTGGTCGATCTTCAAGTGCCTTTGAAGGAGATGCAGAGCCAAAAACAGGCCAAACTGTCTCAATCCTTGACCGCTTAGGTTTCCTCTGAAGTTGACTTACATTGATTACATCCCCTGCACCGGGCACTGGTCCGATTGGTTGCTTCACATGTAGTGAAGGAGATGGGAGCATCACTGGTGCAGGAGACGGTGTTCTCCAATTTTGACTGCCTATCAGACTGTTGGGATTAGAATCATGTAGTTTATGAACCATGTCACGAAATGGTACATGTCCAGTAAGAGTATTTGGAATCATATCATAGCTAGACATGTCCATATGTGAAGATTGATATGATGATTCAGTTGAAAGTACATCTGTCCCTGGCCATTGGGTTGCGCTATGAAATCTAGCATAATCTTTGCTACCGCCAACATCACTGCTCGAATACATTATTGAAATCTTGGCATCATCGAGAAGGCGGCCCTGCAATCCCCAACTCATACAAGATTAGAAGACCAGATTGCCATCAACTTTGTTTGCATGGCCGTCCATTACGTTAGAATCAAACAAGAATGTTTTATCACATCAAGAAACTGTTTATTCTGTACGAATTGTATAATTTTGTATCTCCTGAAGAAATTAAGGGGACAATTTTAAAGAAAAACGAGACAGATAGCTAGAAAGAGGAAAATTGAATAAAGGCACAGTGGTACAATGTTCTGTTTCGCTTTCCTCTTTTTCCATCTTTTGGGTTCAAATTGAACAGAGGAATATAGGTTTGATATTTTGGAGGAAAAAAAAAACTAAAGTACTTTTTTTTTTCTTCCTAATCTACGTTTTGCATGTTCAACTAATGATTGGGGGGGAGGTATTGGTAAACTGATCTAAGTATGTTTTTTCTATATGTTTTTTTATTTTATTTTTTATTAATCTCTTTCTAATCTATGTTTTGCATGGTGAAATCAAAGAAGAGCCCAGAAGAACCAGGGCGGAGGAGTGGGTTTGCCTTAAAGGGGAGATAGAAGAGGGACAGCTTGAAGTAGATGAGAGAGAGAGAGAGACCAGGTAAGGGCAAAATTGAGAGAACAAGTTACATCTCGTGGCACTAACAAAAGTGTTCGCGGCATTAACACTGTTCTCTCCCAAAACCTGATGAATATTTGGTACAACTAAAATGCAGTGCAGTTGAAGGGAGCACAGCAGGAAATTTGATAGCCACCAGAACATTTCCTCAGTTGAAAAGTTAGGTAAGCATCAACGTAGAGTATTAAATCCCCAACAAAATTAACTTGCGATTGTCAGAAATTACCTGTTGTCTTTTGGATAGCTCGGAGTAATTTCTAACATCTTGTGGCATCCTTGGTGAATCAAGAAGGACCATGCTTTGGCTGAGAAACTGTCCCTCCCTTGGATCAAGGTTACCAGAAAAGTTTTCCTATTGACATAAACATGAAGAAGTTACTAGGCGGAGAGGGAAATGACAGTCTACAGGCACAAAAATAGGACATCATGAAGTCAATAAGATCTAGTAACGAGTCAGAAAAGACCCGAGGAGAGAGACATCTATATTCATTTATTTTTGCCAGCAGCAGGTTTTTCTGTGGTAATTTGGTGATTATCCACGGTAGTTGATTGGACTACGACAAATGTGTCAACTGCCCAACAAGGACAGGATCAACTGCAGTTGTTTTGCAATTCACAAAACAACAAAAATGTACCATTGGCTCGCAGCACTTCTAAAATGGAAAGATGTTTCCTCATTGTACCATATTTCCTTTATCAGATGCCAAAAAATGTTTCAAAAGTTGCATGTGTCAGTTATTGTAACTCCAGAAAAATAGATTATATATATCATTTAGAATGCCAGAAGATGATTCTGAACAGAGTGACTGTAAATGCTTCAGATTACTCAGCCAACTTCTGTCTAATCCATTCAACATCATGTACCATGAGGATGATTCTAGAGCCCTTAAAACTTAAGAGGCTCCCAATGAAAGAGGCCCAAAACATGTAAGTCCCAGTTAACCCTTCTACTCAGCCATCCAACCAACTTCTAGGAGATCAAGGGCTGAGCAATTGACTAATGCTTCTCATCCAAGCTGTGATTACTTAATGAGAGAACTTCAAATTTGAATCTAGTTAATCGACTTACTCTTTTTGATGTGTGTGGCCTGAGAAAATCAACACGTATCTTGTCACTGTAGATTTGCTTCCCATTCATCCCTTTTAATGCTTCAGAAGCATCTTCCAATCGAAAGTAATCCACATGTGCAGTTTTATGGTCCCTACTAAACTTGAACTCCTGAATTTTCCCAAATTTGAGAAACTCTTCTAGCAATGTTTCCATTGTAACAGATGGGCTGATTCCACTCACCCACAAACTTCTGCATGGTTTAGCCTGCCCAAAAGAAAAGGTGAGGCAAGTTTTTTCCCCAGGAAAGAACTCAGAGGCGCGCGCACACGCACACATATATATAGAAAGAGAGAATCCCAAAATCACATTGTTATAAAAGAAACTCCAGCATACAAACAACATAGACACAAGGCACATTAATCAAGAGAAAATACTGCATTATAGACACCACACATGCAACGAGCAGATGGTTGGGTGTTCAGCAAGTATATGCATAAACCCCTGGCATAACCTGTTCACACACTGACCACATTATCCCCATGTTATCGTCAATCTCATTACAGGATCCATATATTCAACAGTCTAAAAGTCGGTCTAGGTAGCCGACCAGTCGGCCCCAAGGCACGAGGTGGGGTCCAACGCTAAGATTAAAATCAGCCTAGGAGCCGATTCGTCGGCTGCCCAGGGATCTAGGTGGCCGCTAGGTGCCCCTGTTGTGCCCAACTAGCGCCAAGCAATTTTTAGAGCACTAGTATTTGACCTTCGGTATACTGTGAATATCAAATTTACATATTGCAATATGTGCAATGCTCAGTATTTTGAACACAAGTCTATACTAGAATTGGTATACGCAAATATATGTGTGGTGCCAGAGTATATTTATGTCAATTGGAGGCCACTCAGTTATTCACTAGAATTGGTATATATTTCACACGGATAACACTTACACTGCTTTAGGCAACTTCAGGACAGCCATTTGTAAGAGGTGATGTGCTTTCAATTTCTCACACAACTTTTTAGGGACATGTGACTGTGTGATGATATGGAAATAGATATGGAAAATTCCTTGTGAGGTGTAGTAGGATAACGACTTAGGAGAGGTATTAGATGGCTGACATGAGGAGAAGAGCACATGGAACAAGGTTTGAATTATCGCTAATGGCATGTTATATTGGCTAACCTGTAATTTTCTTTCAAGGTATTCATTCAGTAATGTCGCAGTGTTGTAGCAAACAGAATGAATAGGATAAAAGCCATTTGAGGCCATGTAACACAGAATGATACAATCATAGATATAAGCCATTTGCCTTTTACATACGGGCAAACAGTCTAGCCAACCATATTTTCAATATTTTGCAAACAGTAGAAGCTAAACATTATTCCTTACTGTAAAAATCAATCTAAACCCCTACTTTTGAAACCTAGAAATCATCTGTAACATTTCCATAACTCATGTGACAAAATTAACTTTAATCACAAGCACAGTGATTCTTCAGTGACCCAATGTCTACCAACTTCATTATGTCCATCCTATGAATGTCATCATTCTGTCATTTGAGCTCTCCAACATATACAGTTTCTGCATGAATTCAACTCATGCAGTCTCACGACAAGCATTGCGTTAGTTAATCACCAATGATAAAGCTCAAAGGTGAATATTGCTTTGCTTTTCAAACAGATTAGTTTCCCTTTGCTTGTAAGTTCTAACTACTTCTGCACAGAGAACATTCCAAAGGATGTTGACCCTTTACCCACGAAACAACTTAACACCATCCAAAAGTCTAAGATCTTGATACCATGCAAAAATTCAATAACTGTTTTATTTAAATTTCGAAGACACGATGGTATATGCAATGAAGCACGAATATGACTTAAAATATTAACAGAACAATAGTAACGCCAAACAAAAGGCAATTTCAAGAAAAGAGAAGGCGACCTAGCAAGACCACGACATCAGATAGATATACCTTTTAATTTGCATGCATGAACTGGTTTTTTATTTCTTACAAGAAAAACACCAATTAAAGAGTAAGGAACCATTTCTTCATTCTTCGTATAAAAAAAAAAGAAATGTGAACAAGAAATCCTCTCTTTTGCTTTTTTATTTTTTTCCCTAGTCTACATATCTATTTTTCAGACTATTCTCAAAAACAAATCACAAGTTCTAGGATTCCTTTAGTAATATATAAAAGTAAAAGTCTATAGTAGTAATGTAGAATAGGTACAAAGATCATTATTTTGTTTTACCACAAGATCTCAAGTCCTTTTCCCCCTTACAAACACCCATATGTATTTCATGGTGAATAAACAGTGGAAAAGTATCACATGTGAATGGATGTTAATGTTTCAAAAAAACTAAAACAATAAGTGGAGACATGTGGCCATAATTGGACAAGTGTTCTAAAAATCGGTCAAGTCGGCCAACTAGTTGGCCCAAAGTCACTAGTCGGAGGTCCCCTGACTTGATCGAAACCCGACTAGTAGGCAAAAGTCAGCGATTAGTTGGCCAAGTCGGCCATTAGTCAACCAAAAGTCGCTAGTTGGCAGCCAACCAACCTGGGACCGGCTAGCGTCTTTTCGAACCTTGTTTGACACATATGGGATAGTGTTGAATGAATGTCTGTTCCGGCTCCAAACATTCATACAAGGTCCGTGCTTATCATTACCAATTCTGGAAACAAAATGGAATATCAAATAAGAAACAAAGTTATGGATCATGGTACACAAGTGTTAAGGGAAGAAACGGGAAGTGCTATGTGGATCAGAGGAAAAAGAAAAAGAAAAAAAGGATACGTGTTGGGTTATATGAGAGAATATTGTCTTCATGAAAAAACTATTAGTAAGAATCTTAAGAACTGCAATTCTAATTTAGATTACAGCTATTATGAACAAATTAAAATACTAATGCTAAAATACCTCTAGGAACTCCTTAGATTAGCTACATATTTTTCTAAACGGTTAGAGGGTTCAATAATTTCTACATAATTAAGCCGGAGTTTATAAAGATTCCGACAAACATTTCGTTTAAGTTTCCAATAAAATTTCATGAGCATACTTTTGTTTCAACAATGCTATGGGTACACCACATGTGCACCCCAAATGCACACCACCCTGAGGTGGCAAATGAGGAGAGACCCATTTTTTGGGTGAGCCCCACATTGGGCTTCTCCTCATTTGCCACCTCAGGGTGATGTGCATTTGCGGTGCACACGGGGTGCACATGTGGTGTACCCATATCATTTTCCCTTTTGTTTCTTTCTTTCCCAAAATTTATACTGCTCCCTCCGTCCCTTTTTGTTTGTCGATTATTCATTTTGTCTTTTTGTGTCTATTGTCTATATCTTTCAATCTATAATGTTTTTTATAATTTCGAGAACTTCGTATTATAGAACAAATCGAAATCTATCAAATAAATAAGATCCATATTGCATATTTTTTGAGATCCACATTAAAAGATATAAGCAATAGACACAAAAGAAACAAAAGAAATAATCGACAAACAAAATGGGACGGAGGGAGTATATGTTAATGAGTTTTCCCTCTCAAAGATTGTTTCCACTTTCCAGAACATATACCCTATAGGTTTCTTGTTTCCCCAAGCTGCACGTTCATAAAGTAGGCATATCCATCTTTTACTTTTTCAATCAAGAAAATTTCAGAAAACCTCCTAGGCTTTGACCTCAATGTTTCATAGGCTCCTGAATTCCAATAAATTTCAATTACACTCCCAAACTATGACTTTGTTAATCAATCTACCTCCTATCATCCAAATCCGTCAACTTGGTAGCGGAAATTGCTGACTTGGACAAATGACTCGTTAATTGCTCACTTTCTCTGTCCCAAAAAAAATCAACCCCAAAAAGAACCCAGTAAAAATCAAAGACCTGTTAATGGCGAGTCCCACATTTCCATCTCTTACCTCAAACTTCCTTCTCTCTCCTCCTCCTCCTCCTCCTCTTCTTCGTCACCCATTACTACCATTGCCTCTGATTTCATCCGTCCGTGGTTTAATAATTTTTTCTCCAACATAAAAAGCTACTACCCAAAGGAAGAGGAAGAGGACGGCCACAACACCGCCCTGTGGCGGCGGTGACAGAAGCTTTAGTGAAGAGCTTGAGCAACGGTGGATTTCAAAATCAATTGCCTGGTTACATAAGAACTCAGGCCTTGTTCTCCAATAGATTTTAGGTACATTTTATGAAAATCTCATAAAATGAACATTTTATGGAGGGATGATAAAATGGAGTTGTTTTCCCAACTGATAAAATGGAGTTGTTTTCCCAACTGATAAAATGTAGTGGTTTTCCTATAGATTTTAGGAGAATTTTATGAAAATCTCATAAAATCACTTTTACATTTTATGTGTTGAGATTGGAGTGTCATAAAATGTGAAATTTTATGAAACAAAAATCTGTTGAAGAATGAAGCCTCAATAAAGAGTTTGGTTTTGGGGTTTTCAAAATTGATTGTCTCTGATGTTGCTGTAGCCTTTTCTAGAGGAAACCCAGAAGAGTTTATGAGGTAATTTACTGTAAATGAGTGTTGATTTGGTGATCGATGGATGTGAGGGATTGTGAAAAGGGGCGGCTTTGAGTGAAAGAGATGATGGATTGTTGAGTTCCTGATAGAAGACCTTATTTGGTGTAAAGTTTTACAGATTAAATTAGATATTGATGGAATTCATTTGAAGGATGAGGTACTGACTTCATCAGCAGAGGAAATTTAACAAATTTGATATTTTTCTTCAATCCATGATTCGGGGGCTTCAAAAGTAGGGGTGAAAATAAAAACCGAAGAACCGAACCGAACTGATGAACCATACCGAACCGGGAGTTTTTTTTTCCGGTTTGTTTCTTTAGCCGGTCTGGTCCGGTTCATAATAATTTGGATTTTTAAAAATCGGTTCGGTTCTCGGTTCGGAGAGTTTTTTCAATGAACCAAACCGAACCGTTTACACATATATACCTTAAAAATGGTAGGAGGTAGGGATCGAACTCCCAAACCTCCGCTCAAAGTGCCACGCTCTTGACCACTTGGCTAGCTAGCACCTTACGTTGTAATCTCGCAGTATCTATACTCCCCTGCCACTCCATCTTTCCCAAACCCATCTCACTCTCTCTCTCTCTCTCTAGATTTAGTGCGACATCAAATCTAGATCTGGTGCAGCGGCGACAAGGCGACCCACCGACTGACCACCCCTCTCACTCTCTCTCTCCCTCCCTTCCCTTCCGAGATCAGACCACTACCCACCACGGCGTTGCCTTCTTCGCGACCACGGCATCGTCTTGTTCATGACCGCCAGTCCGCCACCACGGTGTCGTCCAACTCCACCAAGGCAGCGCCATCGCTTACATTGTGGTTCTCTCTCTATCTCTCTCTCTCTCTCTCTCTCTCTCTCTGATTTAGATGAAATTTGTTTCTAATTTGTGACTTTGCATATGTATTTGTAAAAATGTATTGTGTTTTTGACTTTAGATTGATCATATAGCTTGTAACTTTGTACTGCAAGTGTTAGATCTTGATTTTTCTTTGCAAAGTGTAGCAATTTTGTTCCTCTCTGATTTCTTTTGTTTTTTTTTTTTTCCTCTTTCTCTCTGTTCAACACTGGTCAACACGAACCGGCCTGAACAGAAGTCGAACCAAACCGAGGTCTAGATAACCAGTTTCGGTTCAGTGGTGCTCCTAAACCGACTTTTTCCAATTCACTCAAATATGGCCACGAACCGGACCGAGTATTCAAAAGAGTCTTTGGTGGGTTTTGCCGGGGAGAGAGAGAGAGAGAGAAGGGGAGGTGTAAGATGATTTGTGGGCCAAATGTTTCTTTTTATGTATATGTGGCACCACGTGTCAAAAATAAGTAGTTACATGTTTTAATTTAACGGAGCCGTTAGTCCCAATCAACAATTTCCGTTTCCAAGTTGACGGATTTGGACGGTAGGAGGTAAATTGATTAACCGGAGTGATAGTTTGGGAGTGTAATTGAAGTTTATTTAAGTTCAGGAGTTTAGGAGACATTGAAGTAAAAATTTGAGAGGTTTTTCAATATTTTGCCTTTTCAATCAGCAACATAACTGATGTACCCACCTCCATGGCCGGCTAAACACCTTATAGGGGAAAGATGAAGCCATGTTCCAAGTAACTCTGTGTATGAATAGGTATTAGGATTATTTATTTGGATCGATTGTTTAACTAAGAATATGTTTTCACTATGATCAGATGGAATTGTATCAATTCTTTCTATTGGTTGAGTATTTGTGTGTGCACTCTCAAATAGCTAGTTAAACAATGGTTTTCTATGCTTGTGCTTGGGTAACTGAGATGGATTATGCTCATAAGACGGATCGTGCACTGGACAGTTCGTGAAAGAGACGGGTTGTGCCAACGAGACGGTCCGTGCTATGGGATAGTCCATGCATGTTAACAACATAATTATTCTCTTGACAAATTGTGATTCGAATAATAGCCCTAGCCAACACATAGCTTAGTTACGTGATCGGAGTGGAATTGAAAAACCCTAGATTTCTCCCTCACAAGTTTCTCACCAATTTCATTACTTGTTTCTTTAATTAATTTAGTTTCCAAAAATCAATCACTCAAATCAATTGCTCTTTTACCGAATTAAATTAGAAACCGATCGAAAGTAACATAACTTAGCCAAATTGTCGTCACGGATCAACCTCGGACTTAACCACTGTTCTTCTGAATAGGGGTTAATTCCTTGCATTTATAAATATATTTTTGGTACGGTATGACATGGTCAAAAGGAGACAAACAGGAACACATGAGAAAAAATAAGAGGAAATCTTGCATAGTCAAATGTTATTTTTTCTTCGATTTGAAAAGAGACAAACAGGAACACATGAGAAAAAAATAAGAGGAAACCTTGTACAGTCGAACGTTATTTTTTCTTCTCCTTTTGAATGATTGGGTCCATTGCTTGTGTTCTTCCTTTGTATAAGATTAAAACTTGTGCGATTTTGGTGTACTCCAAGCAACATGTTGATGCAAGACGATTTTAGGACGCTCAAGTATTACCACCTACAATAGGAATCATGGTGGTTTATTCTCTTTCTCTCTCTAAAACCCCTTTTTCAGTCTCTAACCCTCTGCGGCTTTCCCTCTCTCCCCCTTCTCCTCTCCATCTCCCTGTTTCCCCTTTGTTCTCTCCCGTTTTCCATAATGTTCTCACCTTCACCTGTCTCGCCGTTTCCTCCTATCTATTTCTTCTCTTGGGTGGATCTGGTTTCTTTTGGGCTTCACAGCTGGGTGAAGGTTCATCTTCAAATCTGTCTCCTTGTCATGAACAAACAACTTTCTCTCTCGTGGAGAGGTAAGCCTCTAAAAGAAAAGAGAGTAGATATAGGCTTGATGAACAAATTGCCGATACAAAATCTGAGCCTCGAAGCCAAGCCCTTGAACTTCACTCCTAGGTCATTCAAAAAATCTAGCAGGAAAAGTCAATCCGATTTCCGTCAGATGCTAGCTTCAGGAGCTTCCTCTTAGTTTCCCCACCAGTTACACTCTATGATCTATATAGAAGATGGGAGAATGCCTAATAGACATTGAGTTAAGGGCCCCGCGGCCTCAAGGTAGGGTTGCGGTGGTGGGTGTTGGGTTTTAGCCATCCGGTGTTTCCTCCCCTGGGTTGATTCATTTCTACGCCTAACGGTTTTGGGTGGTCAAATCGGTCTCCAGTCTCTTGCAGATCTAGTTTTTGGTTACAGTAGTGATCGTCGGCCTTTGGGCGATGGTGGCGGAGGTGGTGCCGGTTTGGTGGTGTGCTAGAGCCTGGGGCCAGGTTTGTGGGCAGCAGCCATGGGCGGATGCTCTTTTTGGTGTTGATCCTATCTCCGGTGTCTCGAAGTGATGCAATTGTGCTTTTCAATGGGGCAACAACAGGGACTCGTTCCCCGGGTTCCAGAGACGGCAGTGGTAGCGACGGCATTTCTTCTGGTTGCTGTGGTTGTATGCTTTTAGGGTTTTTAATTGTTTGGGCTTGGCCCTTGTTTGGGCTTTATAGACCTTTGGGTGTTTTTTTTAAGAGCATATTGTAAGATTTGGGTTTTAAGACCCATAGGGGGATGCGCTTTGGCCTTTAGGTGGGCTTGTCCCAATGGGTTCCATCGATTGGTTCTTCAAATCTTTGGTTTTGGGTCTTGGATTTGACAACTTTTTGCTCTTCGAGCATTTTGTTGTCTTCCTTGCTCCTATTATTCTTGTAACTTTTAAGATTAATGGAATTTTTTTGCCTTTCAAAAAAAAGGAAATCGGGGTGTTTTTTTGGTGGGAAATAAGAATATTACTTCGGAGAAAGTGCGCAAAGAAAAAGAGAGGAAAGAATGAGAAGAAAAAGAAGAGAGGGAAAGAGAACTAGAGGTGCTTCACCCTCGCAAGGGTCAAGCAGTTTCTGCAAGGAAGGACCGCAGCCCAAACCCCAATCACAATGGCCTCAGCCTTGTAAACTCAATTCATTAATCAACTCTTTTCCAATATGAAATATTACATCCCAATTCTATAATACATGGAAAAGACCCCTCTAATTCCTAGAAGTTAAAATGGAATAAACTTAACAAATGAATACATTGCATAATATATGTAAATGAACCCATAAATAAATGCATACATTGAACTTACTAATAATTAGATGCAATGAACTAGAAATATGTTTAGTGTATCTAGAAGAATATTAATCCAAGTACTTAATTCATTATGACCCTTGACCTTCTAACTACCATGGATGACCCGTGACCTATTAACTACCATGGATGACCCTTGAATGACCGATCCTTGAATGACGTGCTGCCATTTGATTATGATTGTTGCAATTACCAAGTTACCCTCATCGAGCACTTTACTACTTGTTGCTGCCCTCATGACACTCACCATTTGACCATATTATAACAGCTTGGAATCTGGCTCATATACACATACTGCACCCCACCTGAGCCCTCCTCAGGTTGGCCTTCTGTAGGCTGTAGCCCTACCTAGGCTCACAAAGATGATCAAAATCATTGAATTTTTTTGTTCTCGTTGAGAAATGAATCATTTAAGAAATTATTTTGATTGAGTATCAATAGATGTGATTTTGGAACTCATTTATCCTGCGACAAATGGATTTTGATATACTCTAAGTCTGCGTCAATGTGGAAAGGTTGGTATTTCTTCAATGTTATGGGAGAATTTAGGTTTTTTTTTCTACTAATATGACCGCGGGCTCCACGTCAAATTAGAGTCTGGTTTGTGGGTTCCACATAAGATTAGCCCCAAAATAAAATGGTGCAATTGTTATGGGAATGAGCATGTAAACAACGATCTAAGAATTTGGATGTCTGCTCCTATCATTCGTGAAAGCTAAGGAGAATTTTCATCAATGATGGAAGTGTCATAAGAAAAGAACATTTTTGCAAGAAAATAGAGTTTCTTTGTGGTTTTGGCGAGCAAGTGAATGCTAACCATGCTTAAATGGGTTATAACAGAATATTTACTTTCTAGCACTTTCTATTATTTTCCTGCTAACCATGCTTAAATGTACCATTTCTTTTACATTTCTTGCATTTTAAGCATTTTCACCCCTAGCAAACAAATCTTACGGCAGTTACAACCCACCTTATCATCACCCACCTTATCATCATATGAGAAAGGTCCAGTGTTCTAAAAGGCGGCCTAGGCTACCGATTAATCGGCACTTAGGCGCTAGGCGGTAGCCCGGCGTGTTGCTTAGAGGTCTACTCGGTGATCCAGGTGTTGGGCACGTTAATCAGCAGCTAGGCAGGACGAATCGATGATTGACTGGCTAGGTGGATTAGGAGTGTAGGCGGGATTAGGCTAACGATTAATCAGCTAGGTGCCTAGATTAATTGGCTAGGAGGATGATTAATCGGCTAGTTTCATTTGGTTAGAACTTTGAACGTTGAACTTCATATTGTTACTTTGTTTTCATTTTATTTTATGTTTTTGCAACTTCTGTAGATGTACTTGCTCTCAAAACTTGGGGAGGGGGTAGAACAACAACAAACAACAACAACAATAATAACAATAACAAAACCCATCTAGTCCCCAATCATTGGGGTTATGGGCAGGGAATGATTGGAGATAGACCTAACCTAGCAATATGCATAAAGTGGCTGCTCTCAGAATACCACTGAAACAATGGCCCCCTTAAACCTCCAAGAACCGAGAAGCTACATGGACATTTTACTACAAAACCATGCCCTGAAAGCCAACTAATGTCTAGGTGCCAATTAATTAGCCTTGGCACTAGGTGGTGCCAAGCCGCCCGACTAGCGCCTAGCGGCTTAGAACATTGAGAAGGGAAATGATTTTGGCACTCCAAATTTTGATAACCACACTCTAATATTGGTCTTTTAGTGTTCACGATGTGTATTTTGAACACTAAAGGACAAATATTAGAGTATAGTTAATCCATTAACAAAAAGTGGAGTGCCCAAATCAATTACCTATGAGAAAGAGTTTGACATTACCATGTGACGTCATAGTTTGTGCCTTGTGGGTCCGCCTCAAGGTGTCCTAGCTTTTGCACAATTACATCATGATATGATGAATAAATTCATATTTAGGAGAGATTATCCAATGCCCCTGAGCACCATCACATTATATCTCACGCTCCCTTTTCACCGCACAATCGAATGGGACCTACATAGTTGTCTTGAACACCTAAAAATATATGGGGTGGAAAAGAGGTCTAGGGCACCATATGGTGGTGCGCCAAGTACATTGAACAACTTTTTACATTATGAGTAAAAAGTTTATTATTCTTAATTCAGATAATGGTTTAGTGTAATGTGCCCAGCATATTTGTGGATTTCATCGCGAAAGTTTACGACTTTCCCCAAAATATAATATTTATCTATATAGGTAGATTTTATCTTTTTAAAAGTGTCATTTTTGCTAATTATATAGAGGGCACTATTTAAGAAATTCGCATCCAAGCCCAACTATTGCCGCACAAAAAGTGAAAAATACTATGGGTACCGACGCATAGTGTATAGTGCACAAATGGGTTTGTGAGACCCACGCTTTCGGGTAACAAATAATGATCCGAACCGTCAATCAATTTTAAAATAATTTTTCAAATAGTTTCGAAACAAAGTCATTTGAATAAGATAATAGTAAGTGATTGCTCTAATTTTCAGTGTTCTAAAAGTCGGGACTAGTCGGCGACTAAGTCGGGGTCGGGGGCTCTCCGAGTCGACTAGGGCCTAGTCGGTTGATTTAGTCGCCGGCCGACTTAGTCGGGCTCAAGTCGGCGACTAGTCGGACAAGTCGGCGACTAATCGGGCAAGTCGTCTAATCGGAAAAGTCGCGAATCGGAAAAAAATCGGACAAGTCGGCGACTAATCGGAAAAATTGGGGTAAAAAAACAGAATTTGCTAAATTTTTGGGTCAAACTCTAAACTGTGGATGATGTACAATACATTAAAAAACAGTTTTAATAATTTAATTGTCTCTCTGTCTATCATTACAAGAGGCTAAGGTTTGTGGTTTCCACTTATAGATTGTAGAATATACATTAAAAAACAGTTTCCACGTACTGTAGATTGTAGAATAAATCAATAAATTAACACACTGTATATTGTTGTTGTGGTTTGCCACTAAGGATTAATTATTCTTGTTGTGGTTTTAGTTGCCACTAAGGCATTAAAAAGGTAAAAAACAGATTGTATATTTTTATTTGATGATTTGCTACTTATGTTATTCTACTTAATCAAAACTTATGAAGGATGAAGGAAAATATATATTTAAAAAAAAAAAAAAAATCTAGCCGACTAGTCCCCGACTAGTCTCCAACTAGTCCCCTAGTCGCTAGTCGGCAGCCATCCGACCTGGGAGCGACTAGCGACTTTTAGAACACTGCTAATTTTCCACCTTTTCTTCAAAGTTAATCTAGAATTCCTGAAAAATAATCCAATTAACCAAAAACATTTCGGAGCAAGTTGAAAATTAGTTTAAAATTAAGAACAACTCGGATCATTTGTGAGACCTCAAAATCACACCCATATATGCAGCACACCATGCGGTAAACTCAAAATGCTAGGGGGAACGGTAATGTACAGACAACGTGCGAGCTCACTTTTGGGTCCCACACAAATAATCCAAACCAATCCAAACCGTAACAAAAATAAGCTTAATTGGATTATGAATGAAAACTTGGAAGATTGGATAAACCACTTATACAGTAACACAATATCCAACTGACTTAATTTTTTGTAAGGCCACTTCAAAAATTATTTTAAGAATTTTAAGACTAATGAAGGGGTTGGATTGAAATTTAGACCCATATCGATGGCACAAATTCTCAGAAAAACACATGCAAAAAGTAAAACTTCAACTAAATAATCCTCTATCAAAAACATCACCAATTACCAAACTGCAGAAAGATCAATAAACCCATTAAACAAAATACAGAAAGATGAGAACAAACCGGTTTAGAGAAATTGATCCGAATCTCATTCCCACGAAGAACACTCCCTTGAAGACCCTTCACGGCCGCCTTGGCATCCTCAATTCGATTGAAATAAACGAAGGCGTAATTCCTCGACGGAGTCGGCGCCGTAACGCTGTGAACATTGCCGTACTTTGAGAACAGATTCTTCAAATCAGAATCTGTCACCTCACTTGATAGGTTTCCAACCCATACATCGTTTGACGGGGTTTTCGTTTCGGGTGCCATTGTTTTGCGATTGAATTGATTCCCTAGAAGCGAAAGAAGAACACAGATAAGACAGCAGATCCATCTCACCCGACTGTGGAAATTTTCTTTCCATGCAACCACTATTTCTAGCGCATTCCCATTTAATTGTGCACGGACGGTCCCCACAAATAACGAGAAACGTCTAATTTTTGTTTGGATTATTTTCTCATGTATCCTGTAAAACATCAATCTTTTATAGATGAGTGCTTTTCAAATTTTTAATGTAGATTGGGTTCAGAATTCTTACCTACAAAATTTAAACAAAATGTTTAATGAATTTATCAAACACTTATTACTATTGGAAGGCATCCGGATCCTCTTCGATCCATATTTTGGATTAGAGGAAACAGTTTAGATCTGGACCATCTATTGATAGATTCAATAGTTCAGATTGATTTTTAAACTCTTACTAGTAAGAGAAATGAATCTAAACTATTGATTGTTGCAAGTGAAGGGTCGAGATTAGACTTCTCCTCTAATCCAAAACATGGACCGGAGAAGATCCATTTCCTACCAGAATAAATTCATTTTTTACAAGACACATTTAAAAACTAATCAGAACAAAATAAAGGGGCCATACAAATGATTCAAGACGTTGATTTGGCTACAATCGATGTAAACTAATTTTTCAGTTCGTTCAATTTTTTTTTTTTCCAGAATTGCTTTATAATTCACTTACCTATAAAACTTTGCATGGGTGCACTAGTACCGTCCCCTCAGTACACAGTATTTTAGATCGATATAGGGAAACATGAAGCACAATTTCTTACCTGTAACGGCGGAAATGACAACAAGGTTGAGATGATTATGGTGTAGAGAAAGCTTGAGGAACGGTGAGAGAGAGAGAGAGAGAGAGAGAGAGGGGTATATGTAGTAGATGGAATCCAAACAAAATTTGAGTTATAGGTAACACTAATCTCTTTTATTTATAGAACAGGTGGCAATGCATTATGCTAATTAATGCACAGGTTCATGTTCCAGATTTTTTCAATATATATTTCTTCAATACATATACATACATACATACATACATATATACGAAATTCAAACGAAATCTGAGTTACAGATTACAGTAATCTCTTATTTATAGAACAGGTGGCAATGGTGCTAATTAATGTGCTGATTCACGTACCTCCTTTTTTTCGAGCTAATCCATATATCTTTAAAAAAATTGGAGCTCATTTTCTTAGAATTTGAATTTCAAATTATGTGAGATTTGCATAGAGAATTGATTATTGCATTCCTCTTTTGCTATTTACGTTCCTTTGTCCTTGTTTATGTAAAGGTACCCATAACCCTTCACGTGAGAACAACAAACCAATAAAGGAAAGTGAATAATAAATGCAAAAGCAGTTACCATTTGTATAAACACTAAAATGAAATTTAATAGGTTGTTACAGCTACCCTAACAAAAAAATTTGTCCTTTTAGGATTTTGGGGCCTTGCCGTGCACTACGTGCATAGCCCCATCTATTGTGAAGATGGATGGCTCGAATCAAATCCAACTCATTCCAAGCCCTGCATTTTCGCAACAAATGGCCGAATGGGGTGCATGGCACGGTGCCATGCACCTAGTGCACAACAGAGACCCCTTGTCCTATTTTTCAATCTCCAATGCCAAGACGGTAATTGAGTGAGTGTAATAGAACTTTTATATGTAGAACTCATTGAATGAGTTACTCATCTTCAAAAATCATACTTCTCTGTCCCTTTTTAAGTGTGTTCCTTCGTAAATCCAACTTGCTTCGTTATAGACAGAGCATCTATTATAAATGAGTCTAATAAAACTTTTTTATACGTAGAACTCATTGAACGAGTTACTCATCTTCAAGAATCATACTTTCTCCATCCCTTTTTAAGTGTGTTGCTTCGCAAATCCAATCTGTTCCAAAATAATACTAGTAGTTCAATATGAAAGACGTGCAATTTTCGGATAAAAAATTAAAATGCTTCCGAGCAAATTTTTTTTAAATTTTTTGACACTAAATTAAAGTTCTAGCAAGTTTCTATATAAAAATGAATAAATAAATTATGCACCCTATCAAGTATCAAGTGAAGTGAAACCATTACTATTTGGGCGAGACCTATAGTCCCACTTTGTCCCGTATGCACACAAACACGGGATTAATGGATAGTGTTAGAGCATCCTTATCAGGAGCACCAAATTTTACACCAAATTTAATCCCAAAAACACCTTTTATAAATTTAGCAAGCCACTTTCCAAAAATTCCCAAAATCAGACCCTCTATCCTAACTTTACTATATTAAACTATGCCCCTCAAATCCATAAAAAAAAAAAAGTTTCCCCTGAAATATTAACTCCCTGCCTGGGGAGGATTTGCTTTTATCAGTGAAGTACAACTTCTCTCTTCGGGGTGGAGTTGTTTGTGGCGTTAGTGAGTTGCTTTGTCAAGTAAAGAAAGGAAAGTGAGTGAATAGTGTATTAATAACAAAATTGTGGTGTCACTGTAGCAAAGCTACAAATTTTGCAAATTTGCAAAATATTTGTTAAGCCTAATTTTGAGAGGTTTTGTTGCATTTCACTCATCAAATTTAGCTTTCAGGGGATTTGATGCCCCTGATATTGATGCTCTTAGAACGTGTGATTCCTTGTGCTCTTCCTTATCCTACTGAATAATAAGGCGCGACTATTGTTTAGTATCTAGTATGGTACTAATAAGCTAGTGTGGCTAGTGCCACCCTCCCGTTATATTAGCTAATTCCATATGGAACAAATATTCCCACTTTATCCCGGGTGCAAGAGAATTTTAATTAGATATCCTCTTACAATATTATCCTTAGGATGCCACCCTATGAGATTTGAATTTTATGATTTCATCCTGTAAATAGAAATTGGACCATTGTGCCTCATTATGTATTTTAGGAGTATATTATCTAATAGTAATTTATATTTCGGGAAATCTCCACGTCCTATTTTTTAAAGCATTAATTGGTCATTTAGTTATCCTTTAATTTCGGCACTGCAATCAAATGGGTTTGGTCTGCAATCAAATGGGTTTGGTTTCCATTATCTAACAGGTTTGGTTTATGTAGGAGATGGTTCTTGCTTTAGCCAAATATGATGAGCTGAAGAGGTATGGATAGTTAACAGTAAAGACACAGTAAGGAGGAGAATGGGGTGGTCTAGCAGAATGGTGAAGAACAGAGCAGGTGTACACAGAAAGAACTAAGGCAGTGGATTGCTCTTAGTCTAATCCGTGATACCCTGTTGACCTAGGAGATGGGGGCTGACTTGCAGAGAGAATGTTCTCCTCTCAATCAGTGATTTTTCTTTTCTCTCTCTAGAATGGCATATGCTCTGTCAAGATTTCACCAACCTCTTGGGCATTGAAACGAAATGTCCCATATTTATAGGCACATTGGACCAATGATCAGGTTCCAGGTTGTCACCTTATAATATGATGACACATGTCCTTTTCGTACAACATGACCGTACGGGTGACGTCGTCATCGCGTAGCTGCCCCGCGCGGTGACAAGCCATTCCCTCGCACAACGATCCTCTTGTTCTTTATAGCCACCAAGCCACTAGATCTCCCTTATTCCCATAAGGGCAAGGTCGTGACTTGTTCGGTCACGCCTATACCAGAGCCAAGCCTCAGGTGGCCCTCGGGGTCTTGCCTTCAGACTGCAGCAGGTATAATTACCTGGGCTTAAGTTGGACTAACTTTTCGCGTTCTCGCCCATGTTCTGGGTCACGCTAGTCCTTTGGGCCATGGGTTTTTCTCCTATTTAGATGGCCCATGGTTGTTCAAGCACCGCCCTTGTTGGTCTTGGGTGCGCGCCACTAAGACGCCTTACACAATAGGGTCCCGCGCTAATCGCCCCCATGCGCGGAGGTTTGCGCGAAGCATGCCACGTGTCGCGCAGAAACTAGTGCCACCAGTGTGACACTTGTCATCATTCTAATGGAAAGTCAACGTTGACACGTGTCGCACGCTGACCTCCCCTACAGTTTCCATATGTGGGATATTTAAAAAAGAGTGAATCTTTTCTATAACTGTTTCAAACAAAGTCAATCTTTTCCTTTTAAACTCCTCTCTCTCTCTCTCTCTCTCTCTCTCTTGCACACACACACATTACTTCCCTTTTTTTTTTTTCCCCGTTAGTAAACTCTGATCCATGAATTGACTCGCCTCCGTTTGTCAATTCTAGCAGTGAAGTCGCTGCCATAGGGATGCCTTTCTCCGGTGCAGAGTGCTCTGAAAGTTCTCCGCGTTGCGTGATGTTTGCAATGAGCTCCATCACGATTTGGCCACACGGTGCGCTGATAAGCCCCCAATATTGTAAACATCTGGGGCTTATCTTGCTCATTTATCTCACACACACACGCAATTTCGCGCCTTAAATGTCTAGAGCGTAGTGTGTTTTTGTTAAGTTACAGGTGAAACACGCGAATAAGCGCAAGCGCATTTTGAGCGGCATTGGGAAGCGTGCCAAGTTACCAAGGGTCACATGCCCCATGACACGCCAACACCGGGCCTCAAGAGCCATGAAACGACGATTCAGCAGAGGCCCGGGAATGCGAGAAGTCACAAGTCACGCCGTTGGATTGAAAGCGTGCCGCAAGCTCACAAAGACTCTCGGTGGAATCCGGGAGTAACCAAGCATGCACGAGACCAAGGAACACCTCCCCGAGGGCCCCACAACTCATTTTAGTGTTTTGAAGGAAGTCCGGAAACACGGAAGGCCAAGGGAGTGACCAAAGGCATCATCGGACCAATAGTGGATCTATCCACTCAAGGCAAAAACAACATCAGTCCATTTGGGATCGATCCACTCCCAATAGTGGATCGATCCACTCAAGGCAAAAACATGATCAGAGCATTCTGGATCGATCCACTCCCAATAGTGGATCGATCCACTCCACCCAAAAAGTTCACCAGAGCATAGTGGATCGATCCATTCTCATAGTGGATCGATCCACGCCCGTCCAAATGACACCAAAGCATACTGGATCGATCCACTCTCATAGTGGATCGATCCACATTAGTCCGAAAAGCATTTTTTCAGCTACTTTTTGAACATTCTATTAATGGCAAGTTTGTGGTTGTTGTGAGAGCTTTATGGATATTATGTAGTGAGAGAAATAGGAAGACTATATGGCCTCTCTCCTCTCTGCTTCTCTCATAACTTACTCTTCCATTTTCTAGTCTAGTTTTTGTTTCTCCATTGGAGGACTTTGAAGGTTTCTCTCTCTAAATTTCCCGTGTAATCGTTAATCTTTCGTAAGTTTCTCGTTTATTAATCTTGCTACTCTTGTTTAGCTCTTTCAATATATGTAGTTTATTTTCAATTCTCTCACGTATTTAATGTTCATGTTGTTCAGAAGCTTCATCTTTAGTAAACACTTGTTTCTATTAGTTGTTAGTTAATTTCTCAAGTATTAAAGTGTTAGGCCAACTTAGGATCTTCTATAAAAAATCACTTTTTAAAGTTATTTGTTATGTTCTTTATTTCCTTTATAAAAATAGCCATGTTTCCCGTAGTTATGATTGAGTAGTCGTTTTAGGCTCGGTCATGGGGTGATTAGCACCCCGTGACTTAGGCTCATTCGCTCTCCTCGCCATAATGCAAACATTGCTTGTTAATTAAAGAGTACGGATTGATTTTATGTATCAAAATTTGGATTTGTTAATCCCGTTGATCACATGTAGCCAAGGGCTTGACCGCTTGGCACGTGTAATGCTTAGGGCGATGTCAATCAAAATGTTTGTATAAATGGCACAAGAATCCTACTCTTTGAGAAACACCATTTCTAGTCAAACGAGTTTAAATACCAAATCTTCAGTTCGGGGTCGTTTAACGACGCCACGAGCCGGTTATCTTAGAGGAGAACGAATCGGCCTAAGGCATGGGTGTTGTGAACCCTTTGACTTAGCCTTGCTTTAATTAGTCTTTTAAATCTTGCGTCATTCACGAAGTTAAGTGAATTCCACCCCCAAACTCCAAACGCCAAGTTTGCCGCTTTAAGGCTAAAACCAACATTTGCGAATCAACACTCACGCTCAGCGCATTCGGTCTCTGTGGGCTCGACCCGGACTTCCGGTTATCATGCTACTTCCGGCTTGAACCCTACGCTTGGGGAAATCATATTGGAATACAATCCAAGGGCGCAAGCATGCGCCACCGCCGAACTCAGAATCAATTGATCTCGACGGCGATAGAAAAACCCAACGAGTAACCTTTCAATTTCGTTTGATTATTGTAATTTTTTTTTGGTGGTGGTGGTGGATTTTGGATCTTGTAATGGCGGTGTTGTTTTTCTCGATTCAATGGTGGTTTTTATCCTATTCAAGGGTGGTGTTTTTCCTCGATATAGTAAAAATGGTAAATCAATAAACCATGTTCACAAGCCCTTTAAAAATGGTTATTCCATACAGTGAATATGATTTATTAATTTACCATTTTGGTGATTTGACACAGTCAAAATGGTAAATTAGTAAACCATGTTCACTGTATGAAATAAACGACACGTGAATATGGTTTATTAATTTTCCATATTGGGTGATTTATAATACAATAAAAGACAGTTTACCATTTCGGCACTTAAGTGATTTGGCAAAATAAACATGATAAATCAATGCATGATTCAACCATGTTTTTCATGTGGTTTTATAGTACATTAATTGATCATTTTTTTTTTTTTTTTTATGGTTTTGGCTTGGGTTGTAGTTTTATGGTGCATTCATTTACCACGTGTTTCATGATTTTTTATGATTTTTTTGTGGTGCATTAATCTATCATGTTTTATGGTTTATTTTACGTGCAATCCAGTGAAATCAATTTCTCATGACTATATTTTAAGTCAAAATACCATGATTATTTATTTTCAATTTTGTTTTGAGATTTTAGGTGAGAAGATTAGGAGAGAGAGAATTAGTATAAGATTAGCAAAGTGAGATTTTTCAAGATAGAGGAGAGAGAGAGAGAGATTAGGGGAGAGAAATATTAGGAAAATTAGGAGAGAGAAATATTAGAAAAATCAGGAGAGAAATGTTAGGAAAGTTAGGAGAGAGAGGGTGTTTTTGGGATTATTTGAATTTCGGGATGGAATCACAACTATTCAAATCTCACATAATGATCTTTTTTTTTTTTTATATAGGATGCCTAATTAACTCTCTCTTACAAAAATACGAAACTAATGAATGAACAAATGAAGCAAAATGATCTTGCCTTGAGACTTAGGAGTTTACTTTCACTTAAGGTCATATAGTTTTGATTCTCCTTGCCAACAAGTTCTTGGAGCCACTGAGGGTTATGCCCATTCTTTACAACCCTACAGCGCTTTGGGGTGCTACAGGACTCCAGATCCGGAACTTTGTATTGTTCCTAACTATAATCCTACAAGCAATGTTGGGCCCCAAGCACTGAATAATCTAGGATCAATCTAACAGGCCCTATTCCATTTCATCAAAATAGTATAAGATCCAAACATAAAATTAGGTGGCCCATAAACCATCCGATTCTCTGGGCCCCACCTTGCATGAGAGTAAAGTAAACTCTCACCAGACAATTTTCTTCCGATTCAGCGCCAAACTCACACATTTTCTCGCCTCCCAAACACCTACACAATCTTTTCATTTGATCTTTGATCCCCAATAGCAGATTACCTTTCTTGATCTGGAGAAACAGAATTCTAATGGTGATCGACTTAAGAACGTGCGCCGTCATAGGAGGCAGAGGATTCATTGGTCGATCGCTCGTCCTGAGGCTCTTGAAGCTCGGCGATTGGATCGTCCGAGTCGCCGATTCCGCTGAGTCTCTCAAACTCGATCACTCGGAAGAGAATTCTATCCTCTCCGAAGCCATCTCTGCTAATCGCGCTTCCTACTTCCATGTCGATGTTCGCAACAAATCTCAATTAGTCAAAGGTGATGCATATATTGATTCACCAATGCGTTGAATATATAAGTATTTGTATTGTAGTGGTGATGCCGTGATGATTATTGTTGTTGGTCTATGTGCAGTGTTGCTTGTCAATCTAATTTAAGGTTTGTTTGGTTGCTCAGGTAGTGAAAATAAATAAATAAAGACAGTGCTTACTCAAAAAAGTAAGTAAGACCAAAATAAGAAATCGGCCAAACCAACAAGCATGCAACGCGGGGAGAATAATCAAAAACGAAAAATAAAAACATAAGATACATCGATTTTTACCTTGTTCTCCAGCTATGTAGTTGAGTATATAAGGCTCATGCCAGTTTCCACTGTGTAATCGAATGAAGAGAGTACTAAGATACATTTGTTGTTGCGTATAACAAATATTTATGACTTAGGGTTTATACAACCAAGTACACCAATCACGGTCACACCCTTATTAGGCTTCGAACCCTGAATAGTCAATGATTCATGAACAAATTAAATAAGGCTTCTCAAGCACAACAATGATTTATAGGTATGTATATTACATTGTAATCGTGTTTACTGCAAGGATTGTTGTTGTGGTTGGTCTATGTGGAGTGGGTAAGTCAATCCTTTTTGGGTTTCATTTCGTTGCTTGGAAAATCAAAGAAAATAGGTTATTGCATAATTATTCATCTTGCAATGAAGGCAATTATATTTTTATATGCCACAATTGCATGTGCATATGCGTGTTTAATTGCATCAGCACTATGATTGTTGCGCCTTTGGTCTATTTTGAAGTCTGATAGGTATCAGAAGCTTTGCAAGGTTCTTTAGGTTTTAAAGTCCAAAATACAATAACTGAGTCCAACTACAATACCTTAGCGCAGGTCCAACGCTGCTAATTTTTTTTATTTTTGACAATGCTAAGTACAACCCTTAGGCTGGTGGATATCAAGGTGTATTGATATCCAAGAAACGTGCATTGATAATCGTGAAAGTGTATTGATATTCATGAGATGTGTATTGAAATTCGAACTAGTTTGACATTACCTGCTTATTATCACCCTTTTTATTTTGGCCCAAGCCCACTTGTAACCTTCTTCTTTGGGAGCAAGCCCTAAGATTGCAGCAACCAGTTGCAAGCCCTTGCAGCGCCCCATATCAATTCTTCAGAGATGAATGCTGATCCAGATGAGGAACATGCAAGACTCGTGAAGATTAGGTTTCATCTCATCCTAATGAGTACGGGTATGCCGAAAACAAAGGCGTATGCGTACCCGCTATGGCAAAACACGTAACAGGTACACCGGAAACAAACCGGTACATTTGTCTGTTTTGGGTACCGCGTTAGTACTGCTTGGGTACGCGAATGGTTCTTTTTTGGGTACATTTGTTGAGAGAGAGAGAGAGAGAGAGAGAGATATGCTTACTTCTAAAAACGAGAAGAGAGAGTCGGAGACTGAGAGGACAGAGCCAACTCTAAAGATGTATGGTGCCACCTCAAAATTTAAAGATATTAGCATTCCACCTCAAAATAAAAAATGTATGGTGCTCTATGACTCTGCATATATCTTTGCATTTGAAGCTTAATTTCTTGTATAGCTCGTTGTTGCTTGGTTTGTCTTGTTTTTCTTCTCTATCTGCCGTTGTAGAACTTCACCTTTTTATATCTCTTATTTGGGGCTGGAAAACTAACTCCATGCGTCTTATGCTTACCTTGCAGCCATTGAAGGTTCCTCTGTTGTTTTTTATGTTGAGACTACTACCTCGTCAACAGATGATTTCTATGACTGCTACACACTAATTGTTCAAGGTTAATGCCTAATTTCAATATATTTCTTCTTTCCATGCGTAATTTATTTTTGGCAGTGAAGCCTTTACATCCAGTCATGGTCTCATTTAGGTGCAAAAAATGTCATCAATGCTTGCCGAGAGTGCAAAGTCCAACAGCTAATTTACAACAGTACTGCTGATGTGGTTTTTGATGGTTTGCATGATATACATAATGGAGATGAGTCCTTGATGTATGCTTGGAAAGTATGTATGTTTCTCATTGAGTTTCTTTTTCATGTACTTTTTTTTTTTGGGTAAATTTTCTTCATGTACTTGATGGACTCTCGTAGGATCTTTTCTCCTACTAATAAGTATCCTTTTTCTTTCTGGTGATTTGTGCCATGGTAAAGTTCAATGACATATTGAGTGACCTAAAGGCTCAAGCAGAGGCGCTGGTCCTGTTTGCTAATGACATTGATGGCCTTCTAACATGTGCACTCCGTCCTAGCAATGTATTTGGACCTGGAGATACAGAGATTATTCCATTTGTAGTGAATCAAGCAAAATCTGGCTGGGCAAAGGTTTGCAATTTACTTTCTTCTCCATTTATAGGTCGTTTTCTTAGTGCCTTGAGTTGGAAACTTTACTCTGTTGTTGAATATAAAAGATTGCATTTTGAATCTTTGGTGAAACACAAGTACCAAAATATCCCAGTACCAATTTCTTCCTTCGATTTTATGTTTGGTCCTTTGCATCTCTGCATACAGAACTTTTTCCTAGTTGGCGACGTATAAAGGGCCTAGAAACTGTTACAAAATAAGAAGTTACCTGAGATGCTAGTTGTTTGACTCTCTAATTAGTAGTTACCAGTTCTCTTCTGTTGACTTTTGCCGTTTTTGCATGGAGTCTGATTTTCTTTTTCCTTTCATAACTGTGCCCAGTATATTTCGTAAAGTTTTTTTGCTTGCCGAAGCATGTACAGATTTTGTGCTTCTTTGAATAAGTAATATAGTTTCTCATTTCAGCTTATTATAGGAAGTGGGGAAAATATGTCTGACTTTACGTATGTGGAGAATGTTGCCCATGCCCTTATGTGTGCGGAAAAAGCTCTTGGTTCTCGCCTGGTTTCTGTGTCTGGAAAGGTACCCTGGACTTGAATTTTATCTCCCTGTTTTCCGCTTTGAGATGCATGATATGGAAATTACATCACAATATGTTGCAGGCATTTTTCATCACAAATCTTGAGCCAGTGAAGTTCTCTGAATTTGTGACCCTCATATTGGAAGACTTGGGTTACCAAAGGTAACAACTTAAGCATTGCATCTTGGATTGTTTGAGATTTCAGACTGTTTCCACTTTTCCACTTACTAAGGAAGCTTCCCACACATTTTGGTACTTGATGCACAGGATTCCTGAATTGTGGAACATGCCATTACATCCATCCACATGATTGTTGCATATGCTACAGCTTGTAGAAGAAAATTACCCATGTTCCTTTTGTGTGTGTGTGTGTTGTGCGGGTGACGGGGGTTTGAGTTCTGCTCACTTGACCATCTTGGTTTCAATCCATTTTTTTATCCAATTTCTACATGGCTTTTGAATATTGTCACTGATTGCTTTGTACTATCATAGCAAAGTTTTAAGCCGTCTCTACTTTTGTCTAAGTTTCTAACTAGCCTTTCGTTTCGGTTAATGGCAGTTGCCAAATAACCTATATTGAATCAAGGAGAAAACCATATTAATCTTATTTTTCTTTTATACGCAGTAATGGATTTTTACATTTACTCCCTTTAACTGATTGCAGACCCATGATAAGACTTCCAGCTAGGTTGGTCAAGTTTGTTGTTTCACTTGTGAAATGGGTGCACACAAAGACAGCCTCCAGAAAACTTAACCATTTTGTACCACTGCATAATGTTGTTAAATTGGCTTTGTGCACGAGTACATTCAGCTGCTCTGCTGCCAAGAAACATATCGGATACTCGCCAGTTGTCTCCTTGGAAGTAAGTTGTTTTTTGTTTTGTATTTCATGGCTATCTAGCGATGCTCTCCCTTGTAACAGAGGGCTCGAGCTCTTTAAGAGACTGGAGTTCAAAAGCTTAAGGTTCTACATTACCACTAGAGTCGGCAACAGTAGCAAGATGGCATCTTTTGTCTATCTTCGTTATATCTTTCTATCTGTTATCTGTTTCTTCTTTCCCATGTCATTTGTGGCCAGCATATGAATACCATTTTCAGAATTCTGTTTCATGAAAATCTGCTAGAAGTTTTGTTTCCATTTTTTTCTCTTGGGGTCCTGGGGCAGGTGGTGGTGGGTGGTTTGGAGTTGGAGTCTCCTTATATTTACCACGATGCTTAATATAACCTACGTGCGTCTAGAGTGGTGCTTCTGGTTTTCTTGGGTCCCATTTGGCTTCTTCCAGTTTTCTTCGTGGGACATGCAGGAATTTATTGCAACTGCTATTTTATAATTTTCCTTTCCGAGTGCACTTTATACATATTTTCTGATTCTAGCAGATGACCAGTGATGATCTAAATGTTACTTCAAGTCTTTTATATGCCTCGAGTAGTCTCTAAAATGAATGATGTTACACTTTAAAAGATTAAATACACTTATGGACTATGAAGCATGGATACCAATACGTGATACGGGTTCCTTACAATACAGATACATCAATAGTGTATATGAGTAAGTCTACGAAAATAGGATACTGATATGGCCAGGATACATTAGACTGGACAATATTTTTATCATTTTTTTAGTATTGTCCGATGCATAATTACAAGAATAGTGACAAGCCATTGTATTCCTCATATCCAAAAGTGTTGTACAGAAGTATACTTGCTTTCTTGTTGAAATCCAATATTATGGGAAACATGTATCACGCAACAAGCATAGTCAAAAACTATAATATTATTTTCATCTCACGATATTTTCCTCTCTAAAAACTAAGTACTAGAAATCCATACTTTTCATCTTCCAATCTTAGTTTCCCGAATGTAAAAGTTTGGTATGTGACCTAAATATTCAAAAAGTTCTATGTTATGGTTACTTCTCGGATAGGTATCCACGAGTATTATAGGAGTATCGGTATCTGATATGGAAGCATCCTAGGTTCATAGCTTATGGAACTGTATACCTGAAATCTTCTGCGCATGATTACTGAATGTACAGGAAGGTGTCACGTTGACCGTTGAATCATTCTCTCATTTAGCCAGGGAATCATCCTTTGGAAGACGGATTGCTTCTGATGGACATACAAAAGTGGATAAGCTGCTGGGCAGTGGGATAGGTAGGACTTGTCTTTCATTTTTACTGTTTATGGTTCAACATTTGAGATTGTTGGGGATGCTTCATTGAGATTTGTGAGTTGGTGGTATGTATTACGAGTGTCTTCAACCGAGAGCATGCATGCTTTGTCTTGTGGGCAAATCATTTTGGTTTTTGCCTTTGCTGCATATTAGACTGAAGTGTATCAATATACGGGCATGACAAGAACATAATTACCATTATCAATTAAATAAAGCATAATTCTTATTTCATTAATGTCCTTACTATTTTCCTCTGTAGACCAAATTAACCTAGTCTGTTTGTACACCCTTTTATCTGAGTTCAGCATTTAAGATTCTACTTGAGGTACATCAGGACCTTGTTTTTTCGTGACAGTCTATCACCCACATTATTCTAGTTACTTCAGCACCTTGGCAAGAACTACTTCTTTCAGTGATATGTTGTCGAGGAACAGGAAATGTTGTAGCTAATAGCCACATGTCTGAAACTTTACTCAGAACAAGGGAAAATTCTGTCATGTTTCAATATTTTATATGCCATTGCTTAAACTTTTAATGATCCGTACTATTTAAGATTATTGACTATATATAAGCTCGCACATGCACACCCCCTTTTCCTTTGGCCTAAAGAATGACCTCGATCATATGGTTGCAGTTGCAGACGTTTTGCTGTGGAGAGATGAGAAGACCACATTTGCATGTTTTCTTGCTCTGGTTCTGCTGTATTACTGGTTCTTCTTTTCTGGACGAACTTTTATCTCGTCTGCAGCAAAGCTTCTCCTGGTTGTTACAGGTGCTCTAACTGGATATGGAATTTTGCCATCAAATATGTGAGTATTAATGTATATAAGGTTTTTTTTTTAATCATGGTAATGCCCTGTGGGCTTGATGAGTTTTTTGTGGTTACCTAATTTAACGTAATGACTTCTTCAAACAGATGATAATATCTCAATGCTGGCTTGTTCTTTGTTTCACATCTCAATGCTTGTTTTATTTTGTGCTCTCTTTGTATTTCCCCTTTGTTTGTTTGGTCGCACAATTTGTAGTACATATTAGGGCTGCTAATCTTTTGTTCTCACCCATGCAGATTCTATGACCCGAGTCTTATTTTGTGATGCAAACCCATCATATAACTTCTCAATTTGGCATGTTGCATTTTATTCAAATGATTAATTGGATGCAATCATGCTAGCCAAATTCAGGATTAAAACTCTTTGGATTTTTTGGGTTTCAACCTTAAATTTGATCACCTTGTTTACCGCACTTTTCCGAATTATTTCAGGTTTTTTGACTATCATGCCTTTGCAACAGATTTGGCTTCAGCATTCCGCGGATATCTGCACCTTCTTTTGAGATTTCAGAAGTGGACATGACAAATTCAGCTAAGACGATAGTACATATGTGGAACAGAGTGGCTCATGTCATAAAAGCATTGGCCCAGGGCGAGGATTGGAATCTTTTCTTCAAGGTATGTAATGTGGAATGATATGCATTCCACTGCAGCTTGTGTTATTACAATTTTTCCTGACAGCCAACCAACAGATGCCTGCACATTTGCAATCTAATAGCAGGATTTTTTCTAGATTTTTTGAGGAATAATACCAGATATGTTGTTTATCATACATAATGGGATATAGTTCTTTTCTTTTTCCCCCTTGTTTTAAATTTTTTATTTATAAAAAAGAGCAGGGATAAAGTTCAACATGGGTGCTTCCTCTAAAACACCAGATTGTATTTAGAATTGAATTCTGATGGTTGGTTTGATAGCATAGCATTTTGTGCAATATTCTGACTGAATACGGAAATTAAGGTGATAATAAAGATGACGATATCTTAAATGCAGGGTTTTGCTTTCAATTTTGAACTTGATCCAATTATATCAATATAGATCAGGGAAAACCAGAGAGGTACTTTTTGTGCGTATTCAGTTAAGAAACCAGCACAAAACCTGTGCTATTTGTAATTATGTGCTTTTCTAGACATTAAATTATGAAAAAGTGTTATGTGAGGGTTGAAAAAGTATTTGCTATGTCTTTGATTAACTAATTCCCAGCTGAGAATAATGGGTTTTATGCAAACAGAAGCATGTCTTAGATACTGTTCCTTCTTGCTCGTGCATCTGTTGGCGAAGCTATTCTTGGAAAAGCTAACTAATTCCCGTGTTTTCACTTGTCAAGCTAAAATCTTGACTTCAATTTGTGATTTCCTATGACAGAAAAGTTGTTTTTGCAAGCTTTGTTGTCTGGCTTCACTAGTTGTCGATTTGCTTTTGCAAACCTTTGTTGGCTTCAGTAGGGAACAAAGGACTTAATTCATTCTTCAGTATTAACTCAGTAATTGGTATTTCGTATAAACTCAGAGCGATGCGCGACACCCAGTAATTGGTATTTGGTATAAACTCAGAGCAATGCGCGCATTCGTAGACGCTAATTGTTCATACGACTACAACACTGCAATGGTTTATAATAGGACAATTAAGAATGGCTGTTACTTTAGAACAGCGAATTCTACTATTTCCATCTTCGTTTCTAGTTTTGAGTTGGGACTATGGAGTCTCTGAAAGTCAACTTGTGTCTTCTTTCTGTGGATGTAATGATAGAATATCAAACTTTTATGTGTTCTTCTGACATTAAATAAACTGCTTTGAATCGGTTTACTGCAGGTGGCCATTCCGCTCTATTTTCTCGAGTTGATTGTGACCCATTACTTAACTGCTGCTATTGGTGTAGGTACGAAATGTTAGTGTCACGATTCCAGAGATGCTTTGATGACTACTTTTTTCTTTACATGACTAAAACTGAACTGAACTAAAATGCAGGAGTGGTCCTTGCATTCAGCTTGTTCTTTGTTTATCAGCAATATGAAGAAGAAATTGATGGAATTGCAAAGGTTGTGATGATTGCTACGAAGGAAGCCATGGGATTGATGATGCATAGTCTGCCTGCTTCTCTGACCTCGTTTCTTCACAAGCCCAAAGAAGATGAATGAAAATGAAAGGCGGGCAAAAGATCGACAATTGACTGGTTGAGCCGTAAATATTAGACTTTTTCAACTGATTTGAGTCCTTGTACATGCTATATCAATGGCGGACTCCTGGATTCATTAGTCCAAGTACTTCAGTCGTGAGCTGAGAAAACCCTTGTCTAGGATGTTAGGCCATGGCGCCCTGCATCAATTTTCTAAACTACAGGCGCGTACAAAATTGTGTTTTCATCCTATTGATACCATACCCATTTTTTTTTATATATATATATATGAGTCTGGATCTAATCCGGGATCTCTAGGTCCGGGACTCATAGTTCTGGATCAAATTTTCATGATCCGAACCGTCCAATGTATTTAAAACGTGTTTTCAAGGGTGCTTGTGAGAAATCGTCCAAAAAAAATATCGGGAAGGGCTTGATCTAAGCAGTTTTTCACAAAACTGTAAATGTGCAGTTTTTGTGAAAAACTGCTCGGATAAAGCCCTTCCCGGTATTTTTTTTGAACGATTTCTCGCGAGGACCCTTGAAAACACTTTTTAAACACATTGGACGGTTCGGATCATGCAAAAACATGTTTTAAAACCTTTAAAACATCAAAAAACCTCCAATTCGGGATCCCGGATTGGATAATTGGCGTATATATAACTGGGTGGTTCGGGCTAGCTTGCTTGTACCTCGACTAATCCCAAGGTCTCTGTATGCCCCGCTACACATAAACTGGGCAAAGCTAATACCCCATGAGAACCATGAGATATTTGTGCAGGTGGCCTCAAGAAGTTAAGAAGAGTTGAACCCTAGACTTCGTCTTTCTTAGGAGTCGTCCTTACCAACTCATCTACCCATGGTTTTTTTTATGAAAGCCTTTGATCGAGTGTAATTTTGTTCACCCTCCTTAAAAGAGGGTGAACAAAACCCTCTCTCCTATTGGTTGAATTGATGTGGGTCCCACTACAAATTGATGTCATGCTTACTTTTGCAATACACTTTTTGTAAGCATGATATCACTTTGATGTAAGCATGACATTTGTGGTGGGACCCATATGTTTCAACCAATAAGAGAGAGGGTTTTGTTCACCCTCTTTTAACGAGGGTGAACAAAATTGCTCTCCCTTTGATCTGTTTCTCTTCAATGGAAGTTTTTATTTTCCCATAGTGTATCGTAGAATATTGGACTACCAATTCAATGTCGAGAATTGATGGGTGAGCCGTATGAGGTCGGAAACTCTCTGAGAGCTGTGTTTTCTCTGCGTAAGGCATAACGATTTGTTGAGAGAAAAAGGTGTGCGCCTTTGTTTTCATGTTTTTGGTTCAATACGTCTCTCATTTATTCCAAATTGTGACTGCATGCTGGTATACTAATTTCACTACTAAAACACTTGAGTTGATTCTAGAGCAATTGGCCAAACATCAACCTTTTGATTAGATGCATGTTTAGATGCTTGGAAACTGGAAATGGTGCAAAAGCGCGCGCACACACTTGTTTTTCTGTTAGTATTGACGTAATAGTCTTGGTATCCCTATTCGGCATGTTTGATAGCAGTACTTAATGTTGTAGTCTTCGGACGCTGTTTTCAGTGGCGGCTGTACAGCCACCCCCATCCTTCAATGGTCAAAATCAAATGAACATTCAATATTTTTTTTCCCCCCTTAGAATAGATGTATAAATTATGAGCTAACGTTTCTTTGAGCACTCAACTGAAATATCAATGAACACCCAGTTCTAATAGTCTTAAAACACCTAATCGAAAACGAATTGAACACCCAACCCAAAACCAATTGAACACTCCATCACAACAAAATTACAGTCCACCGATTTAAGTAATTCATATTTAAACACCTAACATGTCAATTCCCTCAGAAAGCTCACAATCATAATGGAATAAATAAATAAATAAAATGAATGGAAAAAGAAGAATCTATTAGTGTAAGTATTGTATATGTTTTGCGTTCTCTCTCCATCTCTATTGTCGATGGTCTAAATGTATTAATTGCGCGTTCATGACAATAACTATTTTTTTTTTTGTCTAGTTAGCTTATAGATTACAGACAAAACTTTTTAAAAACTTCACTACATTGCAAAGCCCCATTAAGTTGAATAATATTCCTTCAGAATCAAGAATACAATAGAAAACACTGTTTATGGGAATTCCTCTTGGACAACTTGTAAAAATTTACTCCCTCCATTCTCAAAACACTGTTATTACGCAATACAATAACTTAAAAAAAATTAATTTTTTGTTACTAATATAATAAATTCTCATTCAGCCTTGTAGTTAATTATTTCAGAATAGAGTTTATTTTTTTTGGCCGCACTATTATATATTAATATATGAGATTGTGTAAATATATTATTGGTTAATAGATAAGTTAGCGGAGTTAAGGTAATTTCTAAACACCCTTCCATAAATTCCTGGAGCCGCCACTAACTGTTTTGTGACATGTTTAGTTCCCGTGTTACCCTTCTGTTGATGTTTTCTTGTTTAATATTGTCAAATATAGTTTTAAACTGTTATAAAATATGTAAATCTCTTAAACACTTAGAATTTAAATTTTCATTTGAACTTAAGATTATAAATCTAACAGAAGTATGAAATATTGGACGAAAAAAAAAATGTAATAGAAAACTTAACTATAACATTTAACAGTAATTAGAATGTTAAGGATGTCGGTTAATATACTAGGAGTTGACATTATAAACTACATACAACATTAGAAAACAAATTGTAAAAATTAAAGTTCATAGACTTATAGATCTTTGAAAATTAGAAATAACAAATAATTTTACTAAGTTAAGTTGAGTTGTATAAAATAAGAAACTACAACTGGGGTGTTCCACTAAGGAAGTTTTTTTAAAATAAACTAGCTTTTCACGGTTTTTTTATGTGATGTATTGTGAAAGAATGACCTATTTTTGTTTTTGGAAAAAACTGTTTTTTGTTAATGGAACACCTCATAAGAAAATTAAATATGATGTAAAAGATTTTGAAATATTTAAACAAGTCACAAATCACATCTTGAGAAAACAAATATGTATGAGTAGCTAAAATGTTTAAAAAGTGCTAAATTGGATAAATGCTAAGCAACCCTTAAACTTTAAACAAATTGCTCTCTCTCTCTCTCTCTCTCTCTCTCTCTCCACTCTTTCCCTTTTTTTTTCTCCAGTTTTTTACCCCCAAAAACTCAGTTTCAGATTTGTGTAGGAGAACGGTCCGGCATCAATATATGTGGAGTGGTGCTATGGTGTGGTGTTTTTTTTAAGGCGGTGGAACTGTTGCAGGTGGTGCAATAGGAGGAGGAGGAGGAGGTCAGTGACGGAGGGGCGTGAGAGGGTTGTGGCGACGTTGCCGACAGTTACAGGTTTAGGTGGTGGTGGTGGGGTGTCTCCGGGGAGGTGGCGGTCTGCGGCGTAGCAGCATGAAAGGCTTATGGCGAAGTCAGCGGTTTCGGGTTCCGGTGTTGGTGGGGTGTCTCCTGTTAGCTCGTCGTTTGATGAAGGTGATCTTAGAGCATCTCCACCTCGTATCCAGATTTTTACCCAAATTTGAGTAAAAACTTGATTTGGCATGGAGTACTCCAATGGGCAAAAGCAAATCTAGGCATAAATTTGAGTAAAAGCCTCATTAATCGCATTGTGAAGAATTTGAGCAATATCAAATTTGGTGAAGAAGTGGAATGGGGGGTTTTTGGTGTTTTTCACTCAAATTATTTGAATTTGATGAGGATTTGGATAAGGAGTGGAGATACTCTATGGTCACTGTTGGTGTTAGGTGGGCAGCGATGTGGGTGCATCATTTTGCCATGTTCGGATATTTTTGGGTTACAGCATTTTTTTTTTGGGGGGTACAACAGGTATGGTGCAGACAGATAAATTACAAATTCATCCCTAGACTCTAATAAAATACATATACATCCCTAAACTTTGATAGATTACAAATTTACCCTAGGATATACAAATTTATCCCTAGAGTTATTTTAATCACAAATACACCCCTTAAGTTGCATAAACAAAACACTAACCGTCTAACCCCTATGATCTTTTAAATTGAAAACTTCCCCTACACACAGATAAGTTACAAATTCACCCCCAGACTCTTACAAATTACATATGTATCACTAAACTTTGATAGATTACAAATTTACACTATAATTTGTACCCTAAAGTTGCGAAATAATATCGATCCTTAATGTTACATAAACTACAAAATAATCTCAGAAGTTAAACAAATCACCAAATTACCCAATGATTGAAATAATTATAATTTGACCCTTATGTTAGACAAACTACACTTCGACTCCAATAGCTAGCGCTCTATCAGTGAAATCAAAGAGCGATAGTGTACATAATACCTTACGTGTTTTCTTATCCACTTATGATATGCTATTACTGTACTTGTTCATTTGAATTCATTACTTGTTGAGTTGTGTGTGGATTACCTCTGGGTCTTTTATGATTTAATTAACTCTGAATGAAACATTGACTGCTAAGGTTGCAAATGTGTTGTATGCGCATCCAAATGTGCTATATGCATATTCTCATGTGTTGCAAGTACATCCGAGGAACCGTGATGTATATGCATCCTCAGGGAGGGCGGGGATAACTGATTCCTGTACTGGTCATGTTGACACCAGATTTTTCCCCACCCCTATTTATCATATCAAATCGATGATGTCAACACTTGCAGGAAGAGACGTTGAATCATCAGACATCAAAAACTGCCTTACCATGTAGAACACGCAATTCCTGGTAAAGGTAAAATCGGCACAATAGGCACAATACTAATGCTGGAGTAAGTCAACTCAAAATATCAAACATCTTTTAACATTTGCATGTGCATATCTTGAATGACAAACATGCAATTTCAGAGATGGCGTACCCCTCCCTCCATTATTTTACTAGAAATTGGCTCCCAGAAGCTTGTTTCTAGGCCAATCGGCCAGCTTTATCTTTGAGTCATCCAGTCAAATATCGAGACCATGAGATGCACTTGTTTCAACATTTTTGAGTGATTGGTTCAGGCCACATCAAATTCAGATGACGATAGACCGTTGAACCGTCACTCCACTTTTACCTTGACCTAGTAAAAACAGGCAAACATGGCTAGAAGACTTGTCTGCTGTCACGACCCAACCCGAAATATGTGGGCCCGCGACCGGCCAGCAAGTCTAACTCACTAAGGCCTGCTAAAATAAAAACAGTTTAGGGATTTTCATATTCCAAAAACTCATTAATAAAATTTGAATTTAGTAATAGCGGAAAAACGTGAATAACATATCCCAGAGCTAAGTGTACAAAAGAAATATTATTACATATCCAAATAAACATACTTACACAATCATAATCCAAGTCTATCACAATTCTAGTACATAATCGACAAAGAGCTGAAACATCATTCACTGCCTCATCAGCTAACATGCAAAAACCTTGCATCCTCGATCACCTGAAATTGTTACGTTCAACAACGTCTTAAGCACTAGGCTAGTGTGAGTCAAGATATGCCAAAATTACAAGTTTCCATGAATTAACCAATTTATCAAATTCATTTCTGAAAACACACTTTTCATATCATGGCATTGCTATCCAACATTTTAGGCTTATGTTGCAACCATTTCATAAATCAATATGGGTTTCATTAGTTCCTTTTCAAATGGAGTATCACTCCTTACCATTACATTATGATCACGTTTTACCGTTCAACAGTCACCAGTACTTAGGGAGCGACCCTAAACAATAATCGGCGTGACGTCACCCGCGGATCATCTGGCTATGATCCCCTCCCTTATTCCTCCACCCTCGCTATTCCCATTCCCCTAGCGGCCGGGGCACTGTTCGAACTACGTGTCATCAATATAAAGAATTCCCTTTTCTTTAATGACAAAACCTTGAAATTTAAATTCATGGTTACAAAACACAGGCATGCATCATATTCTCAACGCATAGTAGCAACCACTTTCATTGACAGTTTCCAAAATAACCATGCATGCTTTTCGATCATAAAATACGAGTAAATAAGGCGTAGCAAGACTCACCGACAAGCACGTCAATCAAACTCGTCCAAATGCGAGCTACGGGCCTCCAATATCTGGCCCTAAAACACAATAAACCAACCCTATCAGGGTTCGCGACATCTCATTATAAAGATACATTAAGCGCTTATATATATATCTCACACCCATAGCACTCGAGCCATTCGATTTCTAGAAACATAACAGTCCCGGAAAACTGAAGGGATCCCATATCATTTCAATTAGGAAAATCATGAAACTTTACGAGAATATAGGAAATGATGTGAGGAAGATAGTTTGTGAATAGCTTGAGGGCTAAAATGGCTCAAAAGTAGGGCAAACACTCAACACATCAAATCTGGTACAGACTGGACCAGCCATCGGGAAAATGGGAATAACTCCCTCAAAACTTCATCAAATTAGATGAGACCAGTTGGATTTGAAAGGTAAGACATTTTTTCAGCTTCTCAAACAAGAATTACCTGAAAATATTATTAGTGGAGAAAATGGGCTTGTTTCAAATTTGGCAGCTCACAAGGAGGAAAATCAGGGGTCCAAAACATGTTAGAGTTGATCCATTTCTTTCAAAGAACCCATGTCCACGAAAAATCATACTCATACTAGTCACAAAGGAGAGTAATAAGTCCAAAAATCAGAACATTTGAAGGTCACATGATATCCTTAAAAATTCGTACAAAACAGGGGTCTACAGAAAACGAGTGAATGCAGGACAATTCGACTTTGAAAAATCACCATAAATCGAGCTCTCCATATTTTGGAGTGATTCTAGTGTCAAAAGTTTCGCATTGAAACAAAGATCAAAATCTATGTAGGAATAAATGTCAAATTCGTACCCCAAGGGTGAGAAAACAAGCAAATACAGAGGCTACATGAATCTGTCTGAGAGCAGATTTACAGGATGGAGACCGGACTTTAAAAATTCATAGTAAAGTGAATGCTCGACGGATTGAAGTGATTCCAGCGGCAAAAGAAAGATCTCTGCGTTTACTTTAATTCATAAGAAGGGATCAGAACACAATTCCAATTGCATGAAGGAGAAATCAGCCAAAATATACGATCCAGTCTGCTGTCTGGAAATTGTTCTCTACACAAGTACAGATGCACGAATTTTTGATTAAAATCGATAAAAACGAGGGAGATGAGAGTCATACTTGCAGAGATGAAGTTGGAAGGTGGAGATGGTGGTCGGAAACGGCGGTGGAGGTTGCCGGAGGTGGTGGCAGCTGTGGCCCCTTCTATTCTTTCTCTTCTTTCCTTCTTCTTTTCTCTTCTTCTTCTTCTTCTTCTGTTCTTCTCTTCTCCTCCCTCTCTCTGATTATGTCCCATTGTACTACACAAAGTGTACTACACAATTTATATATTATTATTATATCTAGATATTTAGGTACTAGATAGGGTGCAAGAGTGTGGAGCAAGGCTTGGGTGCGGCTTCAAGCGTGACGTCATATAATGCAATACAACTTATTTCGAGCGGCGTTTGAACTGTTCGGCTTTGATCGCAGAAAAATATCAAAATATTCGTGTCGACTCAGAAAATTGTGGGCAATGTCACCGTGTGCTTAGAATATCTTAGAAAAATCTCGAAAGTTGGGCGCGCTGTACAATGCTCTCGCCAAGTAACAATATCCCACATCCGTAGCAGACATGCTAGTATCATTTGTGTAACTCGAAATCATACTCCTCATCATCATTAATAAATGTGCGCATTACATTGGCCACCCATCCGGGCCCACCTGACACGTCACTTGGAATTACTCTGTGTACATCTAGCACTTAATCGTTTTAAATAACCCGCAAATGATCAATTGATCATTCTAATTAAATCACGTATCACATAATTAATATTAAAAATGGGTCGGGACCTCACATCTGTACTACTTCAAATCGTACCAAATTTCATATTTAAGCTTCACGTGATGAAATTAAATCTCACATCATGTTTTGGGCATTTTCAACCTTGTTTGCTATTTTGGGGACACTACGCTTCCCGAGATGGCCGATTCCATATGAAATTATGCGGAAGCTTAAAAATGTCCTAGAGGGGGGGTGAATAGGACTTAATTAAACAAATTAACCCTTTTTTTTATTAGAATTTTTTTCTTTTAAAAGGAGATTAAACAATTAGAACATACAATAAAATAGCAGAAAGTAAATCAGGAGGCAAGACACGCGATATACGTGGAAAACCTTAGGGTCCGAATAACCCTAAGACAAAACCACGGCCTAGTCTACTATTTTCTATTAATCAAAAAGAGAGTTACAGTGCGAAACAGATTACCTCAAGCCTCACCCTTAAGCGTTACCTATTCTCGCCAACTCACGATGCTCCCAGAGCTTCTTTTTGATTCAATAGCTTGCCACGAACCTCAAGTTCGATCTCCGGAATCAACCGGCTCCGAATAGACTCCTCGTCAATCCGGCCAACAGCAACAAGGCACCAATGGATCACCAGATGAAATGATGTATGATATGCGGAATGAACAGGACAATAAAAAACGTTCGGACAAATGCAGGATGCAAGAACGTTGAATTAGATTGTCACAAAACAATAAAAACTCTAGCACTTAAATCTTGTACTTTATTTTCTTTTTGCCAAAGTGTAGAGCCGATCATTGAAAGGAACAAAGGATGTATTTATATAAACAATACATCAAAGATTGGTAGTGAATTGAAAAAGGAAACATGAATCATATATTTATATATATTGGCCGATTTCCACAGTCCACGAAATAACCATGTTTCCTATGTTGCATTTTGGTAATCAATTTTGAATTGGCAACAGCATAAAGGAAATGATCTAACCTTTCTAGCCGATTTTCAAGGTCTTCGAAATAGACCACGTTTGCTATGTTTGTGGTTTAGAAATCATGCAAATTGGCAACATGCATTATGAAAATAATCTAGTAAAATATGATATTCTTCAAGAAAAAGAATAATACTAAAGATCTTGCCATTATTTGCTTTGAGTGATTCTGTGTTTGGTAAGGTAAATAAAAATTTTGATGGAAAAAGATGCAAAAAGGAAATTTTATAAATCAAGCATTATGTGGAGTCAAGAAAATAATTCCATATTATTTTTTTAAAAAAAAAAACTAATTTAGAGCATTTTAAAATATGATTAATAAAAGATAAATATATAAAAATGCTATGCATGAAATGCCGTGATGATTTTACCTTTGTTGAAATCAAGCAGCTTCGCAGCGTCAAAAAAACTGAAGGCAAAGGAAGGAGCATCGCGCGAGAAACTACCCCCGGCTTATTCAATCTACCCATTACAATTCAAAGAAAATAGAAAATCAATTCAACTAGGGTGTGTTTTGAACAACCCCGGAAAATGCCAAACCAAAATAACTAACACCATAATTGTGGATATTAGGATCCAATTTTTAAAATCTAAACCATTTATAAATTCATATTAACCATCTTGAAGTTTCTTGTAAAATTTCAGGTCAATTGGACTTCGTTTGGTCATCGGATCGCTTAGACCGCTCTGATTTAACTGAGAACCGGATGGTTATGTTCCTCTATCTTCGAAGCATTATTTGGAGAAACAGACGCTGCCACGAGGTCCAGAGCACCTCAAAACCCTAGTGATACCTCCTTGGACATTCCTGGATCAAAGCACCCTAACGAGCACGGTCAAGCCGGGATTGCATCACGCGAAGCAAAGCAAATTAAACCCTTACACGAGCCTATGGGATAGGCGCCTATCCCTTGCCTATAAATAAAGGGGCAGCCCCCTAACATACACAAACTTCTCACACATTCTGAGTTTCGGCCCGTTTGGCCTTAGTTTTTGCCGTAGTGCGGATTGGGACTCAGAAATCACTAGACTACTCAGCAGCTCTGCTTTCTCCCAGAAGAAACACCGGTGCCCAGTGCTGCTACGCGAAAACTCTGCCGGATTTCTCTAAGAAGAAATCTCGAATTCTCTATACTACTCGGAAGCTCTGCCAGATTTCTCTCAGAAGAAATACCGGTAGCTAGGGCAACGCAGAAGCGCTGTCAAATTTCTCTTAAAAAAATATCTCGGATCATAAATCTTGCCGTTACTCTGTTCAGGAACCGCGAATAAATCACCTAGTCCTATTGTTACTCTATCCGAGTACTGAGTCAAAATCATCCATTTTCTGCAGGAGGCTATAGTCGATTTTCCAGACAATTTTCCTAGATACACAGCGGAAGCTCTATCTGATTCTCTAACTCGGGTTCGAGCCAGAAATCTGTAAGTAAACCCATCTCAGATACCCATATATGCCTGCTCGTATTCAACATGTAGATAACCTATTTTGAATTGTATCGACCTTGCTACTACCCATAGGCCAGGTTCGCGTCTAGTTTTGGACGCCGCGTCTCGTTTCAGACGCCGTATTATTACATATTTATATTCAATCAGTTTGCGAGTCAAGAGAATTCACAATAATATAAATGTGACTTTGTCGTTGTGCACCGTGATAATTTCATCGAGGTTTGAGGCGAGGAATATCGGAAAGATTGACACCACAGCGTACGCCCTAAGTAGGCTTGGTGGAGGACCTCATTGTCCCTACCTCCCTATTGGATCTTTTCCAATACTTTTTGAGATCGCATACCTTTGTTTGTTGTCTGCCGTTCAAACATTTGTTACAAAACCCCAAAATAAAAATATCAGGATCAATTCAAATATATTTTCATAATTAATCGGACCAAGGTCCAAACTACGGAGCGACCTGATTCCCCTTATGCGTAGGGGATACGTAGGCATCCTAATGAGAGTTTGGTCACAACAATTTTAAAATCTTTTTTGCCAAAGTCATATTATACTATCACAAATTTTCAAATACCTTTCAAAACAGTCTTCGGGCACCATTTTATGCTATCCGAGTTCCTGTGCAGGATTCGGACAGCCAATTCTATTATTTACGGTATCGCTTATACTATATTCTGTGTACATTTTCAGATAATGTCATGCATTCTCAAGAGTCATAGGGCCCGTCTAGACTTTGTTCCGATCCTAAAATCAGCTTCTCCCCAAAATTACTAAAATGTCATTTCTTATCTCTTTGGCCTAGTTTCCCCAATATAGTCAGTTTGGAAGCGTCTCAGGGTCTGTTTTGAGTTTCCTCCGGTCTCGAAGTTAGCTTCATGTTGGAATTACCAAAATATCCCTCTGTCATACCCAGAATCTTTTTAGCCTACGGAATTGATCCGGAAGCTTCTCGGGGCCCGCCAATAGTCGTCCACGGCTCCAAAACCAAAATTTCTAACTTTTTACCAAAATACCCCTCTAGTCTTAAACTCCTATTTTCAGGCCATAAACCCTACCGGCGACAACTCGAGTCCCGCCGGAGACATTTTTCGGCTCTGGGCAGCAAAATGTAACTTTTTACTCAAAAGTGTTCGGAGTCTTTTGCATTCATTTTTACTTTCTAAAATTGTACCTGATATGTATTATGGCCAGCTGCCAATTTTCAGCTTCGGTCAAGATTTTTCGACTTTTTACTATAAAATTCTCTGAGTTTTCTCTACTCATTTTTACTTTCCAAATTTGTGCCAGATATATCTCGGGGCCCGCAGGCTGCCAGTTTTTAGCTTCGGTCGAGATTTTTCAACTTTTTCCTACGGACTTATAAACAGTCTTTTGAAACCATTTTCGACATTGTAGCCATCTTAAAACAACCCGGGACCACCCGTCACTTGGATGACAACTTTTCTACTTTCTCCCTACCGAGTCGTGTAGTCTTTAGTCCCGGAACCTCCCAGAGATGTCTCGGAGTTCCCCATACATATTTTGATCACTACCAGAGTATAGACATTGTCCTCTGTGTACGGTAGAATCGCCTCTATGCCTCGTTGGCCAAATTCCCTAGCGAGATTAACTTCTATCAAAAACTTCAATTTCTTTCCTAAACTATGTGAGAGCTGATTCTCCTGAGGCCGGAGATACGTAGGCAGCCTTGAAACTGGGCTTGGTCCCATTTTTCCAACATTTTGTCTTTTTCAACTATGTGATGACGTGATTCTCCAAAGTTCAGAGATATGTAGGCTGCCCTGAGACTGGGCTCGATCCAAATCCTTCTTTTGTATATATCCCCCTTTCATTTTGAATGACTCTGCAATAAATGTATTATTTTCAGACAAAATTTTCGTTTTCTTCTTCTCATTAGATTTATGTCAATTTGTTACCATCCTCACAAGTCTTCAACCACTTATATGCTTTCGAAAAGTTTGGTCCGAGTGCCCAAAAGGGCGGGGTAGGGTGGTCCGGCTTCGCTACATGTAACAGTGAATTATCGAACCTTTTCTTGTTTATAATCACATACCAAAACAAAAAATCGAGCATCTATATCCACAAAAAAAAAAAAAAAAAAAAAAAAAAACAATTGGGTCTTTCAACCCAAGATATTTATTCCTTTTTTTTTCAACATATCTATTTATATGGTGACTTAGTATACTTAAAATATTGTGTCAAGTGGCGACTTTGAGTTAGTTTATATTAAATTTGTTCTAGTTTAGTCACAGCTCTAAAACCAATGTTTTATAAAACTACGTCGCTTTGAATATCACTTGGATCACTCGACTATAAAACCCCTTTTCCCACATTGATCGAAATCTTGGGTGCGACATGTCATAGTTTGGTGGTTAAGTTAGGAGGATGTTCATCATGGTTGAAATCCTAAAATTTACTTTGGACAATGGTTATTAAACAAACAAACTTCTTGTACTCTATTTCCGTACTTCAATTCTTCTAGTTGACTATTGCCAAGAGTTAAAAGGCAGAAGTCTTTCTTCTAAGTGTCATTCACTTGTTACCCTCACATATTACGCCAGGTGTTGAAGACGGAATGGGGGATCAACACTGCTAGATCGCGAACACATTTGCCGCAGAAGAGCCCGTTGAAGCCTGAAACCATATCTTTAGAAGCTTGAAACCCTTATATTTAGAAGCTCTGAGTTGTTCCTTTTTAATGAAATTTCCATTTCCAGTTATGTGAGTATGTTTTTTCAATTTAAGTAGCATTTCAGGTATGAGGTAATCAAAGATATTTTCTTCTGCCAATTAAATTGATTATGTTTTAGTTAATTAAATTACTTTTAAAGAATATTTACCTAACATCTCCATAAATTGGGGCGCTATAAAATCAATATGCTTCTACTCCTAGTTATAACCCAATAGATACAAACTTCACACTTACTAGAAATGGCATGATGTGCTATGCACGAGGCACATAAAAAATTAAAATTTTTCGGTTGAATTATATATGAAGTCCCCCTTAAGGTCCATTAGATAAGAGTGGAAACGATCAAAAAATTTGAGTGGAATAATATATGGCAATGGTATATATGACTTTAAGTTAGTAATAGTAACTATATTTGTGGACATTTATCGAAAATGCAAGTGAAATACAATATATTAGTGTAAATTAGAAAGGTAGTAATTCTTTCCTTCATCTATCATTTCGAGCTTGGAGAATTAAAAATAAATCTAAAAATAGTAGGTAAAAGGTTTATTATACTTCTTACCTGGTTGCTTTTATATTTCATTTCCTCTTCTCATTTGAAGTTTTAATTAACTTAATTATAAACTTCACACTTTTATTAGAAATTCAATATTTATGTTGTGATTAAATGCAACTAATAGCGTGAATAAAGAAGAGATTCCCAATAAGGTACTTGTGAGATGAAAAGTTATAAGGCATAGGTTGACAACTTATATTGCATTTGAAACTTGGGAAATATAAAGGGAAAAAGAAATAAGAAAACTGATAATTTTTCCTTAGGGGTAAAAGTGAAAACAATGAATTGAGGAGTAAAATACTTATTTTATGTCCTTTTCCATTAATATTGCAATTCCTATAAATGGATTAATTTGATATTTAAGGTGTTTTTTTTTTTTTTGGAATTTAGAGAATGCAGTGAAAATAAGGAACTTAGTAATTCTTCTATTTATCTATCATTTCAAGCATACGACAATTAAAAGAAAAATAAGTAAAATAGTTATTATGCACCTTACTATACTACTTTTACATTTAATTTCCTCTTTCCAAGTTCTGCCTACCCAACTTCTTAGTTTATTAGAAAATCCAACGAGGATTTAGTTAAGATCGATGTGTTTGGAGATGACTAGAATCTTGAGTAGGAATAGGAAAATGATTACCGGGAATCAAATTCCTAAGAATTTTCTTGGGTAGGAATAGGAATATGATTACTGGGAATCAAATTCTTAGGAATTTAATACTAGGAGGAATTGCATTTCGGTGTTTGGATTAATTTAGTAATCTAAAATTTATTAAAGTCAACAATTTTTTTTCTTAATGAATGAGCTAGGAATCTGAGATTCCCACGGGGTAAGAGAGGGATCAGATTCCCACGTAATCTGGGAACGTGATTCCTGGTTGAATATGTCATTAGGAATCACATTTCTATTTCTGTCTCTTCCAAACGTCAGAATCAGAGAAAAGCTTGGCATCACATTCTCGTTTCTATCGCTTTCAAACGTCGGAATCATAGGTAAAAGGCATCACATTCCCATTCCCCCTCGAGATTTCTACCATCCAAACTGAGCCTAAAAGGAGTTGATGTGCTCAATTTACACTTGAAAATCAGTGGGAAAAAATTCCTTCACGGAAATTTTATAAAAGTACCAGTAAGAAAGAAAAAAAAAAAAGAAGGAAGATGAAATAATTACTCACTTCTTTACCTCTTTTGCTTTAATATTCTATTTTCCCTTTTCCTCATTTATGTAACAAGGAAAACAATTATGCTTCTAGATTTCTTTCTTTTTTGGTTAATGCAAAATTTAACGACAAGAATTCAAGCATACGACAATTAAAAGAAAATGTAAGAAAAATAGGTAAAATAGTTATTATACACCTTATGTTATCCCCAATGGGAAAGCCAAAATGTTGCTAAAGTTAACAATGTGTGACCTAAAAAGTGGTCACAATGGAATAATCAAGTAACAACGTTACATCTTAACCAATACTCAAAGTTACCAACCTTTTCACAATAATCAAATTTAATGGACCCCATATCTTCTCAATTAAGTGACCCATCATTACACAAAAACTCTCTCTTGTATTCCCTCACGCACTGAAGTGTTAGTGGCATTGGTATATTTAGTGTCTGTCACATTGCTCCTTAAAAAGATATGCTCTCTAAATATGTTATGGATACCAGTTGTTGTCAGTAAATCTTGCATTAACCAGAAAAGAAAGAAATATGAAAGCATAATTGTTTTCCTTGTTTGATTTATAAGGAAAAGGGAAAATAGAATATTAAAGCACAATAAAGAGGTAAATAAGTGAAAAATTATTTCATCTTCCTTTTCCCCCTTTCTTGTTGGTATTTTTATGACCTTTCTTTGAAAGAAATTTTTTCCCTGATTCTCAAGGGTAAATAGAGCACACTTGTAAAGACCCAGAAAATTTAATTACTTTTTGAAAAATCACTTTTTCGAGAAGTTTCGATTTGGTCGATAAAAAGTCCCGGTAATTGTTCCTTGGATTTTTCTAATCAAAATGGTATAATCGGAAGTTATTTTTGAGCAAGGCAAAATCATCTTTCGCCCATTTTCTTCGGAGAAAAATATACCCATTTTCGGTTTTGTACTAAAAGTGGGGGGATGAGATTTTGATGTCATTAGAATTTCAAAATTCTGTAAATGTCATTGTTTCCAAATGGGGGGTACTTCCTTATTTTCATAAATAAATTAAAGTAAAGAAAATCTTTACTTAAGTTTGGTTTATGAAAATAAGTATTGTGGTCACATATTATATACACAAGTCACATTTGGGTGTGTAGTGTAATAAGGAAATTATATTAGTAGGGTGTGGGGGAAGATTTGCAAAATTAGAAACATTTCACTCTCACCTCCCTCTCCACCCGATCGGCTCTCTCTCTCTCTCTCTCTTCTCCTCCATTAACAACTCCTCCAAGCTCAAAACTCTCCCTCCTCACTCAACCACTTCAAGAACCAAGGCCATTTTCACGTTCTACGCGTCAATTGGAGTCGGGTTTACCGTGATTCTTCGTGGAGATCAAGCATTTTGGTTTGGGGGCTTCATAACCTAGGGTTTTGCATTTTCTACACATTGTGGCATTTCAAAAGAAAGGGCACTTTGGTGAAATGAAATTTGAGAAATGGACTTGTTATGAAAGTTTTAATGAAATGTTTGTGATAATGAGGTGTTTATACCAATGCCATCATTTGGTAAAATTTTTGATAAAGGCACGCGGGGCCTATGGAACCAGGCAGAGGCACGCGGGGCCTATGGAACCCGGCAGAGGCACGCGGGGCCTATAAATACCAAGCAAAGGCACGCGGGGCCTATAGAACCCGGCAGAGGCAGGCGGGGCCTACAAATACCCAGCAAAGGCACGCGGGGCCTACGGAACCCGGCAGAGAGATTAAATTCCTAGTACCAATGAAAATGATGTTTTTCTTCAATGAAAGAAATGAGAAATGAGATTTTGGACTATTTATTGTGTTTTGTCGAAACTGGACTTGTGGAGTTGGTTTTAAACTTGTGTGAGTAACTTTGGTGATCTTGGTGAAACAAAAATGAAAACTTGGGTGGTGTTGAGCACTTGGAAATGAAATGTTTTGAGGTACATAAGATATTTTGGCAACCTTGGATACTTGGACACGATTTTGGGCATGTGTGATACTTGTGGGTGATTTTGGCAAACTTAATGAACTAATGGGTATTTTGGGACACCTTGAAACCTTTTTGGAAACTTTTGATGTCACTTGGACACGTGGTTACTTCTTGGACACGTCTTACTTGTCTCAACCTCCGTTATGTTCCTTGATCATCTCTTCTCATGTTAATTCATATCATGTGCACTCATCATATTTATATGTCTAGCGGTTGTAGTATGGTTTCCCTACGAGCTAGTGAGCTCACCCTATCTTTCCCAGGTACACGGCATGAAGCATGAGATCGGATGCTTCTGGAGTGATGCATTATGTGAAGCTTATGCATGCATGAAGATGTTTTTCCATCTTAAGTTTTGTATTTTGATAAATGACAATGTAATTTTTGGTTATTCAATCTTTTGACAATTTGGACTTATGTAATAACTTATGGGATAATATTTGATTTCACTTTTGGGGCAAGGGTGCCCAAATACTTGATTTGCCAATGGATTGATGATGTACATTTTGAATGGAAACCTTGATGGGAGGATTTATGGAAATATTTTTATCATTTGACTTATTATTGTAAGGAATTCCTTTATTTTTTTGTTTTTATAAAAAATGAGGGCGTGACAACACTAACTCCTTTTAACTAAATCCTTGTTGGATTTTCTAATAAAGTGAGAAGTTGAATAGTAACCAGAACTTGAAAAGATGAAATTAAATATAAAAGTAGTCTGGTAAAGTATATAACAACTATTTTACTTATTTGTCTTAAATTTTATTTTTATTGTTTTATGCTTGAATTGTTGTCATTAAATCTTGCATTAACAAGAAAAAAAAGAATCTGGAAGCATAATTGTTTTCCTTGTTTGACATAGTGTCACACAAATGAGGAAAAGGGCAAAATAAAATATTACAGCACAATGAAGAGGTAACGAAGTGAATACATAATTATTTAATGGTATACTCAAAATTGGATAGCTAAAAGTTCTTCACATTACCTTTTGATTATACATTTAGAGGATGGCTAAAGATAACAATGTAGAGGTTCACAATGACACAATCAAAATCAAATGCTATATCACCTTTTCAAACTAAAAAAAGAAACTAAATTATATAAAAACCCGGTTTTTCAATAAAAAACAATTCAGTTGTTCAAAAATGGTTTTTTTGAAAACTTTTTTTTTTTTTTTTGGAAATTTGTTTGTTTTTTAACTCCGAAAAATAATTTAGATTTAAAAAACAAATAGTTTTCCCAAAAAAAAAAAAGAAAAAAAAATCCAAAATACCATTTAAAAAAAAGTTTTTGAAAAACAAATTCAATAACTTTTTGAAAATATGGTTTAGAGAGAGAGAGATAGAGAGAGAGAGAGATGAGTTTATCCCTTAAAAGAGCGCTACATGCACATTTACTATAGTATAGTATGTAGTTTTTAATATCATAATCTTTTCATTTAAAGAATGGAGGTGTAAACAACTTGTTAGCACTTGTAAGTTACATTATCACATTATGAATATTTTAATTATTCACTTAAAAACATAACAAAAAATTGGAGATGTATTTGGTGCGCGTAGCTTTTTGTAACCTATAATATCGGTTCAGCCACTTTGTTAACTTATAGAATAGCTTATTATAAAGTTAATAGCTAGATTAATCTAATCATTTAACGAAACACTCTTGAATTAAGTGCTTTTTTCGTAAAATATAATTTTACAATTTCAAGCAAGCAAAAAAAAAAAAAATTGGAGCTTAAAATAATTTCATTTTTTTTTTGTTTAAGATAAAAAGTTAGATAAGTGATTATTCACAATTGATTCCAAATAGCATTCATCAACTTTTTAAAGTAAATAAATAAATAAATAAGATTCTAATTAAATAAATAAGATTCTAATTTATTTAAAGTAAATAAAATTTTGTTTAAGATTCTAATATATACCTATTCACAAAAACATATATAGACACTATAGCGTAAAGCAAAAAGGCTTCCTTTGCAGGGTTTTATCTATAACGGCATCATGATTTCATCAGATAACAATGGCGACGGTGACAAAGAAGAAGGCGACAAAGTTGAAGACAAAGCCCATTCTATTTTTTATTATTGTTTCAGTGATTTACCAAATTAAGGTTTGCAACTTCTTTCATCTAAGATTTAAATTTATTCATCTTTGTGTTTCAATGATGATAGATGGACAATTCGTAATTTCAACGGCTGATAATAGTATTGTTTGAAGATAAGTTTTTTCTAATCTCATAAAACAAAAAAAAAAGATACTTTTTTTTTTCCGATTTCTAGGGACATGTTTGAAAATATTAGTACATTGCTGTGGTATTGTAGACCACTATAGGGCCCGCATCGGCAATTTTGTAGAATTGCCATGCCACCCTAATATAATGTTCTAAGTAATTGTATGTTTATAGAATTATATCCTAATGCATAACGATCTCTACTCAACTTGAACTTTTTATATAAATGATGTAAATATCGAGACCTACAAAATGAAATAAGAGGTCACCTGAGAAATCATCACATGAAAGGATTCCATTTGATTGTATTTCCAAGCCGATAAGAAATTTGGCTAAATTTAAAAAATTGTTTTTTTGGTTTTTTTCGTTGTCTTTATTCATATATTTTTTTGCATTTGTTAGTTTTGCGTTAAGATTTTGTGGTTTCTGAATTTATATCGCCGAGACGAATCGAAAGAGTATAAAATTATAGTCAAAAGTAATAGTTTTTTGAATAAAGCCGAAAATAAACCAAAATAAACCAGTTTTTTGGATTATTTTTCGTCTTTATTCAGAAAACTTTAAGTTTAGCTAATAATTTTATACTTTTTAGATTCCTCTCGTCGAGACAAGCCAAGAAACTACAAAAAATCGACTAAAAACTAAAAAATACAAAAAAAATTTGAATAAGGACAAAACAAAAAAACCAAAAAATCAATTTTTTCAATTTAGCCAAATCAGGCCCTAGATAGAAAAGGTGATATGTATGATAACTAATTTTATTAGAAAGTACAATGATGATTCTTAGCGCGAAAGTATATGAAACGACCTTTGTTTTGTTAAATTCCTCGTCATTGCTGTTTAAAAAAATAAAAGAAAAATTAACCTTTTGATCTCAGCTATGATTGAACTAATTTAAATCCACCGTCCACGCGCATCTATGAATAATGCCGGCTTAACAGCCAACTACTCTCAGTCTACTTTCATTGGTCCCCTTTATCTGTCTATATATCTTCTCTGGCAAGCCCAACAGTCCCCAACTCAGTCGTTCATTCTCTCTTCGTGAAAAGCCAAAACTCTCTCTCTCTCTCTCTCTCCAAAAACAAAAACCTCTCTCTTCTCCACCAATGGAACAACAACGAGAGGACAGAATCATGGAAGAGAGGCAAGAGCTCATGGTTTCCCCAACAGGTGATGGACAAACAACCCTCAGAATCGCCCATTTCTTGAGCCCTTCCCTCTCCTCCAATGACAACCCACTCCACAATCTCTCTCCACTTTTTCTCTCCTCCAAAACTTCCCAAACCCAAACCCCAAAAAACCCACTAAATGTATCTTTCAAAGGCTGGCGAGACCCACAAAAGAATTGGAAAGATTGGGTTGATCACATGTGTTCTCTGCACAAATATGTGTGGGAAAAAGCTGGAATCTATGAATCAATCATGGGTTCAGTTTACTCAATTAGAAAAGATTGCGAATTGGTGATTAAAGTTGCGGAGAAATGGTGTCCTGAGACTAAATCATTCGTGTTTGATTTTGGTGAAGCCACTATCACTCTAGAAGATATGATGGCATTGGGAGGTTACTCTGTTCTGGGTGATTCTGTTTTAAGTCCTCTTCCAAGGGGTAAGAAACTTTTTTCAAAAAAACATAGAGGCTTGCTTCTCATTGACTGTTACTCTGTTTTGAGTCCTCTTCCATCCATTTGAATTCCTTATATTATAAATAAAGAAAATCGAGAATTTTTAAAGGGTGTGGACAATAAAAATGGACAACATTTGCTGGACGGAGGGAGTATTTTTTTTTTTGTCATGTTTGAAAATAATAAATTGTTATTGTAACGGTAGACTGCTATAGGGCTTGCGAAGGCAATTTTGTAGAATTGCCATAGTACCCTAATAAAATGTTACAACTTATATAGTTACGAGCGTATGTTTATAAAATTACGTTAGTATTTGCAAGGCCTTTTTTAGTGATAATTTCTTCTGTTCAAAATATACTCAACTTGTTTACCATAAGCTGAAACTACCGTAACAATAGGAAATGGCTACAATACACACCCCTTTTAAGTTGTGTATCATATGCACCCTTGCTATCTACCGTTGGATTACTAAAAGTTACGAATCAATTATAAAAAGTTACGAATTGATAACTTGTTAACCTGAGCAACAGGTTACCTAACAAAAAGTTACAAAACAAAACAAAAGTTATGAATCATATTTGTGAAATGTTACAAAACGTACTAAAATGTTACGAATCATATTTGAGAAAAGTTATAATTTTTTATCTTAAAGTTACGAGTTCCACGAAAAGTTATGAAACACACAAAAAGTTACGAAACAAAATAAAAGTTACGAAACAAAAGAAAATGTTACGAATCATATTGTCCAAAAGTTACAAATGCTTAATATAAAAGTTACGAAACACAAAAAAATGTTACGAATCATATTTGAGAAAAGTTATAATTTTTTATCTCAAAGTTACGAAACCCACAAAAAGTTACGAAACACACGAAAAGTTATGAAATGAAAGAAAATGTTACGAATCATATTATCTAAAAGTTACGAATTCTTAGTATAAAAGTTACGAAACAAACGAAAATGTTACGAATGACCGGTTCTCCAAGTCATTTTTTATGAGGTGGCGCAATATGGGCCACAAAATGGGTGCATATCGTACACCCTAAAAGGGGATGTGTATTGTAGATTTTTCCGTAACAATAATGTATCAATTACAAACATAAGCATTAAAGTATTTACGGAAATGTTATACCATACCAAGTATCCTTTGGCCTTGTGAGATTTTTTCTTCAACACTACACCTAAAATGCGCCCCAGAATATTAAATTTCTAGGTCCACCCCTACTCCTGTATAATAATACTTAATAGTCATCTTTTTTATGTTAATTACTTGTGTTGTGTATAATAATGTCTCACTAGTTCCAGATCAATTTCACAATTGAAAATGTTTGAGATATTTTCTCTTCACTTCTTATGAATTTTTAGCATCGGAAGAAACCAGAAAAGATTTGCTTCAAGCGCGCTTAGATCTCGTGAGGACAAGCGATAAAAAGGCAAGCCACGGAGCATGGATGAAGAAATTCATGAAAAGTGGCAGTAGAATTGAACACGAGGCATTTCTTTCTCTCTGGTTGTCAAGGTTTGTCTTCCCTTCAGCCTCGGGATATGGTACCATAGGAAATGATGTGTTTCCCATCGCTATTCATCTTGCCCAAGGTACAAAAATCGCGCTTGCAGCGGCTGTGCTTGCTAGTACTTATAGAGACTTGGGCTTGTTAAGGAAGAAAAGCGAAAGCGATGTTTCTGCATTGACTGTTTTGGCACCTTTCCAATTAATTCAGGTTTGGATTTGGGAGAGATTCCCCGCGTTGGGACCGAAACCAAATCCCTTGAAAAATGGTGAGCCGAGTTTAGCTCGTTGGCACATGGTGAAGAAACCAAACATTGAAGTAGAGTTTGCTATTGCAATGAGTGGAAAATGTTTCCTATGGCGCCCTTATGTCCTGGCGGGAACAAATCAGTTGATACATAAGTTGTATGGTGAAAAGGAAAAATGGGTATCGAATAGTCCCCATTTGGTTGAAGTGGTGGGATCCTTTGGCCGGTGCATAAGGGTTTCTGAGCTGGTTGGATTGGATTGTATAGAGCAGTACTTCCCACATCGTGTTGCAATGCAATTTGGAATGGACCAAGATGTTCCAAGGAAGGTTGTTTTTCGTTCCAATGGAAATCCTGAAATTGCTTGGGAAAATTACACTAGGCCTATTTTAGATGACAAATTGTATATTCCATCACGATGCAGCGAGTCACATGTCACGACTCGATATTTTGAGTGGCTGAAAAAATCAATCGGAAGTAGGGGTGTTGTAAATGAGGAAAATGATTACAGTGCCAATTTTCCTCCTGGATTTCTTTCCAATGGCATTGGGAAAATGGCAAATACGTTTTCTTCCGTTCCTCCAGGCTTTCCTTCCCAACCGAATATTGACACGGAAGACGAGGTTCCTTCTCCATCGATTCCTCCCGGCTTTCCTCCCATAGAAAGAGTTGTCGGAGATGAAAATGTAAGTACAGGAAGTACAAGCAATCAAGGTGAAGGAACTACCAATTCCGGAGAGAAAATACCTGGACGGGAACTTGAAGCTAGGGTTATAAAGCTTGAGAAACTGATGGCGCAGCTGAAGGCAAAAAGACTTGGAAATAGGTCTTGAGTAGGAAGTTTTGTAGATCCTTAATAGATGTTGCATTACAATGTTACATATTCATTTTGTTTGGTTTTTGGGGCTGACAATTGACATGTTGCGCACATGTAAAATTTCTATCAAAAAATAGATGTTGCAGCAAAGACTCGTGCTAGTATTTAAGGCATATGAATATCTTACAAAAAGTCACTTCTTTAGTCGCCTTTACTTTTCTAAGATCATTTTCCTCCTACAAATTCCATGACCAAACACATTCTTCATCAACTTCCTGTTAATAGGGCATCTTTGCCTTGATATCCATCTGTCCCATTTCAATCGAGACTATATTTGTTTTCATCAAGAGTTAACTCTCCGAGCAGTTGGACTAGAACATATAAGCTCCTAACCAAAATATTGTAGACACCCCAATTGTGATGACTTGTGCATCCCCAATGATGAAAAGAATGCGCAAAATATACCTTGGAACAGTCACTTGAGTCGGATGGATCAAAAGAACCAAAAAACCCCAAACCCCACCTGAACCGTACGGCCACATCACCCAAAACTGTACGGCTTGAAATCCCCTTTGCACCATGCGGTGTTGCTATGTGCACCGTACGGCACATCATTGACACCGTACGGCACCCTTGTCCCATCAACAGGATTCCCGGGTTGCCCAGCAGCTCAGTCTGTTCATGTAATACAGTGAATCCACTCATGAGCCCGCCTTTTTTACGTACGAATTTTACTCACCTTCTCCCATAAAAACCGACTATCCTTTTATTTTCAAAAAATTACACTGTTTTGCCTCACTTTCTTGTGCTTTCATAAAAAACACCAATTTACCCAAAATCATATTTTCTGGGCATTTATCAAAACCTTCACGGTGTTTTCGAAATCCTCTAGGGTGCACACAGATTTTTTAAATCCTCCACGGTATTTTTTAAGTCCTCTATGGCATTTATTTTCAAAAATTTTCAAGTCCTCTACGGCATTAATTTTCAAAATTCGGCATTTATTTTCAAAATTTTCTAAGTCGTCTACGGTATTTATTTTCAAAATTTTCTAAGTCCTCTACGGCATTAATTTGCAAAATTTTCTAAGTCCTCTACGGCATTAATTTTCAAAATTTTCTAAGTCCTCTACGGTATTAATTTTCAAAATTTTCTAAGTCCTCTACGGCATTTTCAAAAATTTTCTAAGTCCTCTACGGCATTAATTTTCAAAATTTTCTAAGTCCTCTATGGCATTTATTTTCAAAATTTTCTAAGTCCTCTACGGCATTTATTTTCAAAATTTTCTAAGTCCTCTGCGGCATTTTCAAAAAATTTCTAAGTCCTCTACGGCATTTATTTTCAAAATTTTCTAAGTCCTCTACAACATTTATTTTCAAAATTTTCTAAGTCCTTTACGGCATTTATTTTCAAAATTTTCTAAGTCCTCTACGGCATTTATTTTCCTCTACGATATTAATTTTTCCGAAATTTTCTAAGTCCTCTACGACATTAATTTTTAAAATTTTCTAAGTCCTCCACGACATTAATTTTTCCGAAATTTTCTAAGTCCTCTACGGCAATTATTCTTTCGAATCATTGAATTATTTTTAACAGCTTTCAGGGCCTCCGAGATATTTTTAACGGCTTTCAGAGCCTCCGAGATATTTCTCTTATTTTGCAAACATCATTCGTTTTTCCCTCGTTGAAAAACTGAGGTAACAACTTTTTCATGACGGCCCCGATGAACTACGATTGGTCTGATCCTCGCAAACAAGGTACATAGGAAGCTCCGCGCTTGACCAAAATTTTATGTTTTACTGTTTTTTCTGCATGATTAATCAAATTGGGATGTCCGAATCTTCAACGTGACTTGCACCAACTCAATAGTGACCAAGCCACGTCAAAGAGGGGCAACTGTAGACATCCCAATTGTGATGACTTGTGCATCCCCAATGATGAAAAGAATGTGCAAAATATACCTTGGAACAGTCACTTGAGTCGGATGGATCAAAAGAACCAAAAAACCCCAAACTCCACCTGAACCGTACGACCACATCACCCAAAACCGCATGGCTTGAAATTCCCTTTGCACCGTATGACACGTCATTGACACCGTACGGCACCCTTGTCCCATCAACGGGATTCCCGGGTTGCCCAGCAGCTCAGTCTGTTCGCGTAATACAGTGAATCCACTCATGAGCTCACCTTTTTTACGTACGAATCTTATTCACCTTTTCCTATAAAAATCGACACCGTTGAACAGTTTCAGAAGCTTGAACAGATAATACAAGAAAGAAACCCAAATTCATTCCGTACAAACCATTTGAAAAATCCCAGTGATAAAACTACTCCCTCGAAAAATCCCGTTGTTATACTCATACCCACCCACTGTTCAAAGCCCAGTTTCACAAGGACCCGAAAGTCCAGTGCCCGTTTCCCGTAATCAGCCAATCCCGTCCACCCAGTTCTGTTTCAAGGTATAAAATTCTTACTTGAATCGCAGTAATCTTCTGAGTGGAGTCTCCATCGGGCTTAAGGTGGGCTCTATGGCTCTTCCTTGAGTCCAAACAGAGGCGACATAATAAGGTTTGAGCCTCTTGGGTAAGCGTCGCGTGACATTGCCTATTGTCGTGGGATGCCGTCCCTAAAAACGAGGTACATCCCTTCATTTAAATCATTTTCTAAACCTGTTTTGATCATTAAATAACATGGTTTTTACACAAAAACAGAGATTGGTTTCAACCGAAAAAAAATGGAATTTTTTGGAATTTACATCGTACGGAGGCACCGTACGGCATCCTTAATGCACCGTGCGGTGTGATATTGTACACCGTACGGCATCACTGGAAATACATTTTGCTTGCTCTATTTTCTGAGACCCGATGCTCTGTTTTTGGTAAAAACCAGTGGGTCTAATTGTAGTCGACCCCCCTTTTCTTCACATTTTTGCACTTAAACTCCCTCTTAGTTAATTTTCTCGTATTTATGTACTTGATTGTGTGTTATTTGACTTGTTATCGTTATTTATTTCTTTTAAGCATGTTATTACCTGATATATTGTTTATGTGAAATAAAGTCTTTCATAAAATCTTTTTAAAGAATAATCTCACAAAGATTTAGTAGAGACCGGAAAATTCCGGGCACGCGGGGTGCATTTTTTAAACAAAACCTTCCCCGCGGGTAACTTGGCTCCCGAACCCAAATCTCTATTTTTCGCAAATCAAACCCTTTTTCAGCGGCACAAGAGTCATTATTTTTCTAAACGGTTTCTCGGGTACCTAACATTTTCCATAAATTAAACCCCAGGTGACGACTCTAAATTTTTCCTATTTCCCGGATCGTCCTTTTTCACAAACACAACAACAAAAAAAAGGTGGCCCCCGAACGGACCACAAATATAAAAGATAAATATTGGCTACATGCCTATATCATAAATATGTACCAATTTACAAAGTACAAGATTACATCAAGGTATATCATGTCTATATGATTAACATTTGTATCCTTAAAGAATAGGAAGTACTAATTAGTTTAACTCATTTTTTTTTTCTTTCTAAATCTAGATTGGAAGACGGCAAAAAAATGACAATATTTCCCAAATACACGATAAGCATTCTAAAATCTCCAGGCTCTTTTACATTGAAAATACTTATGTCTGATCACATCACATTCAAAATCGCAAATTTGTTTCTTGCTTTTTCTTTAATTTTCTCATAACCTCCTCAAAATGTCCAGTGATTCAATGGATCGATATATCGTAATTGTATATCTTCAATGCCCGGTCGATGAATAAAGCACACAAAAAATATATGAATTAGCAATTTTGCAATATCTGTAGTTTTGCTGTCACAAATATTGTTATTATTGCTGTTGCACAACTATAGGGAGGTTGGTAAAAAAGGAGTTTGCGGCCACAAGGCTAAGGTTTGCGGCCTCAAGGTCATAGTTCGCGGCCACAAGATTCGAGTTCGCGGCCACAAAGTTCTAGTTTGCGGTGACAAGATTTAAGTTTGCAGGCAAATGGTTCAGGTTTGCAATCACAGGGTTTAAGTTTGTGGCCACAAGGTCAAACTTTGCAGTCACAAGGTTCAAGGTCAGAGTTTGCGGTCACAAGGTTCAAGACTTCAAGTCACGGCCATAAGGTCAAAGTTTGTGAGCACAATGTCCACGTTCGCGGCACAAGGTTAAAGTTCAGGGCAACAAGGTCGTTGTTTGCTGCCTGATGTTTGAGTTTGCAACCATTAGGTCGGAGTTTGACGCCGCAAGTTCAATTTGGAAACGTTATTTTGGTTCAATTCAAGCTATGGGTTTCAAGAATTACGCACTAAAACTCCAAATTAAACACATATTAGTGTTTGACATATACCTCAAATCCGGTTGAGTTAGCTGAAAGGAAGTGAGGATTTGAGGTGGTGGGTGGTGGAAATGGTGGCCATCTTCTGCTCGTTCATACCTCTTCTTCTCCGTACTACTCTCTCTGTGGTGTGAAGAATGGAGGAGGTGGTTGCTATGGTTGAAAAACTGATAGCTCGGCCTTTAAAAGGGAAAAAATTGATTGCTTGGCTAAAGTAAAAAACACTTGGAAACAAGTTTGTGGTGTATTGATCTTCCTGTTGACTCTTCTTGGACCATTAGGAAATTGTTCAAACTGAGATCTCTTGCTAAGCCTTTGATTAAGCACAAAATTGGAAATGGGAACGACACCTATGTTTGGCTTGATAATTGGCACCCCCTTGGTCCCTTGTACCATGAGTTTGGTGAATCTGTGGTATATGACTTAGGGAGGTCTTTATTTGCAAGGGGTGCAGATATCATTTAGGATAGCAATTGGCTTTGGCCTAAACCAAGGAACAGAATTACATTGCAAAGTATTGCTGCTTCTCCTGCTGGGTTTCTTCCTAATCTTCAGTCTGATGATGAGGTCTTTTGGTCTCCTTCTACTTCTGGTCTCTATTCTACCAAATCTGCTTGGAATGCTATTAACACTATTGGTCAAAATCAGTCTTGGTGCTCTATTGTGTGGTTTCATAGGACTTTTCCTAAGTGGGCCTTTATTGTTTGGTTAACTTGTCGCAAGAGGCTTGCTACAAAGGACAGACTTCGGAATTGGGGGATGGATGTACAACCTTCCTGTGTTTTGTGCCATCAATGGATGGAATCCCATGCTCATATATTTTTTGATTGTTGCTTCTCCAAGTACATTTGGTCTAATCTTTCGAGGATAAACTTGATTTTTAGAAGCCCTAGGGATTGGGATGCTGAGATCGCTTGGTTTAGCTTGCATTGCACAGGTAGAACTCTCAAAGCTTCTCCTGGCAAGTTATCCTTAGCTGTTGCATATTTGGACGAAACGTAATGCCATGATCTTTACTCTAAAGTCCTGTAGCCCTGACGATGTTATCTCTGTTATTGTAGCTAATGTTCGGGATAGGGTCTATTCAGGGGGTAAGTGGCCTCATTCCAGTGAAAACTTTAGTTTGTGTCAGAATTGGAATGTATCTTCTTCCTTGCCTAGTAGGAATAGGATTTAGTGTCTGCTTCTAGTTTTTTGTTTAACTGGATGTTTCTCCTAAGGTTTGGCCCTGGGATAGAAGGTTTCTTGTGGTTGGTTATAAAATGTTAACTTACCAACCAAAAAAAAAAAAAGTTTGGGTCATAAGAAGTTTATTTAGGTCCCACTGGTTTTTGTATTATGTTTTTTTTTTTGGCAACAACGCCGGAGTATGTTGGTCATATGTCAAATTTATTTCAGAAATAGATACTGCTTGGTCATATGTTAAATTTGTTTCAGAGACAGATACAGCTGCAAAGTACTCATTCTTCTTTTCTCAATCCTTAGTCAAAACAAATCGAAAGGAAAGGAAAATAGAAGGCCTTTTTTAAAATTTTTTTTTTTTCACAAATGGTCTCCGATCTATTAGCGAAATGTCAATTTTGCGTCTTCTGTTTTGGAATGACTTGGTCCCGAACCATGCCAGGTATTGTACGTTTTGATATACTTTATGAAAGGACATGGACCCTACACATGTTGTAGTTGCTTTACTAACATATTTTATAGATAAGAAAATGTGCTAAAATCAAGTATCATCTTAGTGTTGTGATCTTTTATACACTCATACGTGTTGTCATCTTTTATTCTTGAATGATTTGGCCCCGACCCATGTTGTAGTTGCTTTGTACTCTGACTGGACTTGGTCCTGACCCATCGGGACTCATTCCTCTCTCACACATTTTGGCAAAGACCTTCAATGCATCTTCCAGACACCCACTATTCGCAAGCCCATAACTAAAAATGTCAAGCTTCAACCCCAAACGGGCCAAACCCATATCCATCAAACAACTACTTTGCCTCATCAAACAGCCTCTTCTTACCTAAAATCTAAATCAAAACATTTTTAGTCTCCAAATTCGGACACGCCATTTTTTTCTATATGCTTAAAAAACAATGCTCTATCCCATAACGGCTTATGTTTAGGTTTAAAAAACAACTTTCTTTGCTCGAGAGTTGAAATGGCATAGAGAGAGAGAGAGAGAGAGAGAGAGAGAGAGAGAGAGAGAGAGAGAGAGAGAGAGAATTCGGAATCAAAGCTCTAGATTTTTGTTCATCCCTTGCTGTAATAATATCTCGGGGTTAAATTTGCAATGATAACTTGGTATTTCTATGGGGAGCTTAACCCGCTTTTTGGAAAGAGGAAGTTCTTTCACTCTTAGTGGCGATAGTGGCTTGCATGGACTTGATAGGTTTCTCCTTTACTCGCTTGGATTGAAAGGCTTCCCCTTCTTTAGTTGTGGATTTCAATCACATTCTCATAAGAATAGATGCGATAATTGGCTTTTTGAACAGGCATGAATATACAACATCTATGGGATAACTTGAGAGAGAGAGAGAGAGAGAGAGAGAGAGAGAGAGAGAGAGAATAAGATCGCCTGCTTTGAGAGAGGAGGAGGAGATTGACTGATTTGGGGGAAATGTTAGGTCTAGGTGTAAAGACCCGAAATTTTCTAAGATGTTTTATTTTGAAAAAGAAAATGGGGAATTGGAGAAAATGCATTTCTCAAGTCAAATGTGGGGTTAACTTGTAAAATTGTTGGGTTTGAGACTTAGTGGAAGCACGCCCATAGTTGAGGGGTGTGAGATGTTATGTGCACTATAAATGGGATGAGGAAGAGAGAGAAAATCATTTCTCTCCTCCCCCTCCCGGGCCGGCCTCTTTCCTCTCCCTCTCTCTCTTGATTTTCTCCTCTCACTCCATCAAATTCACCACTAACACCCAAGATCCACATCAACCCACTATAGATCCGTCATCCCTATTCCGTTTGGGTTTGGGATTTGCGCACATAAGTCTGGGGAGAGCCTTTTTCGGTGAAGTTCTAGCTTGGAGGGCTAGGGTTTGATTCAAGAAGCTTATTGGAGTTCAAATCCACTTGGAAATAGGGGTTTCTTCTTGTTTTCTAAGTATTTGTGAGTCAATTTAGTATAAATCCGTAAATTTAATCGTGTCTCTTTTGATTTAGTAGAAGACCCATCTTTCTAGAGTTTTAATGTGAGTTCTTGTTAGATCTTTGGTTTGGTTGATCAATCCATTGTTTAGATTGTAATCTACATTCTCCTAGTAGCATTTTAGTAGTTTATACCTTGAAATTCTGTGTCTGAACCATACTTGTTGTGTTTCAGCCAAAAAATCTGAGAATCTGTAGAAAACTGTTTGAAGTGGTGCTGTCTAGAATTTTCGTCCGGACAAGGTCAACCTGGACGGTTTTGATAGATTGGGTCCCACGTTTTGTTTTGTTACCCCAACCCTCCTTGGCGCTCGTTTAGTCCCTCTTCACACTATTCCTTGTAATACTTGTGATTCTAACTGGGAATTTGCTAAAAGTATTTTGAATTGGTACTTGTGATTCTAACTGGGAATATGCGAGGATATGATACCTAGTAGACATTGGTGGGCACGTAGTGGTGTAGCATGACGAACCTAACTGATATGTTTGAAATTGATATAATTGAATTTATAGTTAGTGGAAGGTGTGGAAAGTCAAATGGAGTGGAGATGATGTAAGTCACTACGAACACCAAGCAGTGGGTTGTTAGGAAGAGTTCTATAAGGCCCGAGTGACTCGGAAGAGGATCCCGAATTTCTCAAGCGTTGGGTAGTCAATTAGATGAATGGACGGGAACCTAAGATGAGTAAATGTACAGACACGGGCATTGGTGAGATAAACGGGTACTTAGGGGACCTTAGGATATCAACGAAATGATCGGATACTTAGGAGATACGTGGGTATGCGTGAGACACACAAACATTTATGGGTTACGTGGACACTATGGGACACATGAGTATTCGTAGGGCCAATGGACACTTGGAGACATGTTGGATACCTAAGGAATATTGGTTAACAATGTATGTGGTCACACATACCTGGAATGCATGTTGAGATATGTACGGAGTCCCACATACCTGGAATGAGTGTTGAGATACGTATGGTGTCACACAAACCGGAATGTTTGTTGAGAAGTTTATGACGTACTTGGTCTCTCGAATGTGAACTTTGTGGTCTAGTAGAGGTGGTTTTATGAGAGTTGTCGGACCCGTTAATTAAACTTTGAGAAAGCGTACATGTTTTTTTTAAGTTGGAATGGTATGACTAGTCACGTGGTAAGCGAAAATTCGATAGTCAATAGTTTGAAGTTATTATCGTGTGGGTATGAGTAGGCATGTGTTTGAAGAGCTGCCCTACGATAAAGCCATATATTATGAAACTTGTTTGAGAATGTTTAAAATGCATTATGACTCATGTTCATCATTTCTCTTTATGCATTTATTAATTCGGTAAAAGAAATCCATACTGGGCGAAGTGAATGCTCACCCCTTTTGTTTTCAGGTACTAGCTGAGGAACATGAGTTGGAATGCTTGAAGTGCATAACATTTGTGAACATCATATGAAGAGTTATTTTATCATCTTGTAAACCTTATTTTTGAAAGATGAAATTGCAACTCCAATTATTCCTCCCTTTTTGTTATTGAAAGAGTGTAATGATTTAATATTAGTACTACTTATGTTTTATTATGGGAAATGGGCACCCAATTTAGATTTGTGATTTGCTATGAATCCAGAAACCTTGTATGCGAATGTTTTGGAATGAATGTATGGAATTATCGGATCTCGTATGGAGATATGTTTATTTTGTTGTGTTAGAAAAATGAGGGCATGATACAAGGGTTTTTTAGTGTTCATATAGGATGGTAAAATAGTAAACTCAGATTACCTCACTATGTCTTGGTCAATATTTTATGGGGATGCCATGATTTTGGTAATTTCAGTGCGTAGTTGGAACTATTGAAGTGGTATATGTCTTGGTCAATATTTTATGGGGATGCCATGATTTTGGTAATTTCAGTGCGTAGTTGGAACTATTGAAGTGGTAATTAGTCCTAGTCAATGCCATTTCTTGGTAATTTTCTCTGGTAATTTCAGTAGTTTTTTTTTTTTTTCCTTTTTCATTCAACCTTTAGTTGGATTTCTCTTCGCCCCGTGTCAGTATACCCATTGCCAAGTTTCTTCGTTTTATTGAATAATTTTTCCATTTAAAAAAAAACCCTTAAAGTTAACAAATTGCAAATTAATCTCTAAAGTTGGATAAATAAAAAATTTATCCCTAGACTTATTTAAATAAAAAATTCACCCCTTATGTTTGATAAATTACACATTAACACCTATGATTTACCCTACACTCAGAAAAATTACAAATTTATCCCTAGGACTCTAACAAATTGCATTTCTATCCTTAGACTTTGATAGATTACAAATTTACCCTAAAATTTAGTAGAACAAATATTGTACTCTATAATTTACCCAAATGTGCTATATGCGTATCCTCATGTATTGTATGTGCTTCAGAGGAAGCATATTATGCACATTTTCATGTGTTGTACATGCATCCTCATGTACTATATGTGCACCCGAGGAATGTGATGTATGTACATCCTCATGGAGGGTGGATCCTGTGCCTGTCATAGTTTGGTGGTTGGAGGATGTTCATTGTTGTTGAAATTCTAGAATTTTCTTGGGACAATATTTATTAAAGAAACAAAATTCATGTACTTCATTTTATATTTCAATTCTTTCTACTGACTTTTATTTGCCAAGGTAAGTGTTAAAGGGTAGAAGTCTATCTTGTGAGTGTCATTCACTTATGGTACTTGTTATCCTGACATTTTATGCCAGGTGCTGAAGGCTGAATGGAAGATCAACATTTCTAGATCACGGACATAGTTGCTGAGGAAGAGCCCTTTGAAGGCTGAAACCGTTAGTCGTTCCTTTTAATGAAATTTCAATTTCCAGTCATGTGATTATATTTTTTCGTAATTAAGTATTGAAATAATGTAAGGGTATATGGTAAACTCAAAATTGAATAACCAAAAGTTGCCACATCATTTTTTCATTATCCATTTAGAGGATGGCTATAGTTAACAATGTAGAGGTCCACAATGGCATACTCAACATTGAGTGCTATTATCACATTTTCAAACTATAAAAAAAAAACTAAATTATTTAAAAAACAATTTTTTAGTAAAAACCCTTTTTTTTAATTTTCAATTTAAAAAAAAAAGTTTTCTAAAAAAACAATTTTCAAAATAATAGTTTATGAAAAAAAATAGTTTTCCAAAGAAAAAAGTTTTCAAAATAACAATTTTCGAAAACAAATAGTTTTTTTTTTGAAAAAACACAATTATTTTTATATAATTTTTTGAAAACATTGTTGAAAAGGGGAGGGAGAGAATAGAGAGAAGGTTTTCGTGTAATAATGGGTGTACTTAATTGAGGAGTTGTGGGTCCATTAAATTTGGTTATTGTGAAAAGATGGATAACTTTGAGTATGCAAAGGCCAAAATTTGAGTATTGGTTAAGATGTTGCTAACTTTGATAATTCTTCCATTGTGAGCACTTTTTGGGCCACACATAGCTACATTTAGTAATAATTTGGTTTTGAGATAACATATTTAGACAAATTTTCCATTGCTAAATAATTTGATTATGTTTTAGTTAATTATTTTATTTCTGAAAAAGATTTAATTAATGTCTCTGAAAAATTGTGCGTTACAAAATTAATATGCCGCTTCTACTCCTAATTATAACCCAACAGATATAAACTTCTCGCTTTTTAGAAATTGCAAAACTTTTGCAATGAAAGACAAATTTTGAGTTTACTTATATTTGAAGTCTATCTCACTCCTTAAGGTCCGTTTGATAAGAATGGAAATGAATAATAACCGTATTTGTGGACACTCATAAAAATGCAAGTGAAATACGATATATTGGTGTGGAAATTAGAAATCTTTCCGTCATCTATCGTTTAATGCTTGGAAAATTGAAAGTAAATCTAACAAAAACATTCACCTAGTAGGTGAATGTTTTATTATTCTCCTTACCTATAGTTGCGCTTGTATATTTCATTTCCTCTTCTCGTTTGAAAGTTTTAATTACCTTATAAACTTCACACTTTTATTAGACATGCAACAAGGATTTATTTAAGTTGTACGTGATTAAATGCAATTCATGTGGTCAACTATTAGTCAGATTACGTGAATAATGAAGAGATTTCTAATGAGGTACTTGTGAGATGACAAGTTATAGGGGCTTGATTGTCATGGAAAAAAAAAAGGTTTAAAGAAGGGAAAATGCATAGTTTTGGTAACTTATAGTGCTTTGAAACTTGGGAAATATAAAGAAAAAAAGAAATAGGGAAAGTACTTGTTGTCTGTCTTTTTCCATTAATGTAATCACCATAAATGGATGAATTAAGAAACTTAGTAATTCTTTCATTTATCTATTGTTTCATGTATACGACAATTAAAACAAAATCTAAGAAAACAAGGAAAAATAGTTATTATACACCTTAAACAGACTGCTTTTATATTTAATTTCCTCTTTTCAAATTTTGGTTATCTTTTAACTTCTCGCTTTATTAAAAAAATCCAATGAGAATTTAGTTAAAGGTGATTTAGTTAGAAGGAGTGCCCTATCGTCATTCAAATTGTGAGAATATATATAAGAAATTTCCATTTGAGGGGTACATATTTACGCTCGAGAAATAGGAAAAAAAAATCTTTCAAGGAAAAGTTATAAAAGTATCAACAAGAAAGGTAAAAAAAAGATGAAACAAGGAAAACAATTATGCTTCCAAATTTCTTTCTTTTCTAGTTAATAAAAGATTGAGAGCACATATTTTTATTGCATAATAAGTTTAGAGCGCATATTTTTCGTAGAGCAATGTGATAGACACTAAATATACACATGTCACTACCACTTCAATGCATGGCGGAATATATGGATGAGCTACCATTTAAAGAGCGCCACATGCACATTTAATATATTATTTAATTTATTTTAAAAATCTTTTCATTCAAGAATTGAGGAGTAAACAAGTCATCCTTTCCGTCGCTCTATGGTCCAACTTGTTATCACTTAGAGCATCCACAATGTCCTAATCAAAATTGAATAACCAAAAGTTTCCATATCAGCTTTTGGTTATCCATTTAGAGGTTGCTAAAGTTCGCAATGTCAAGTCCCACATTGGTGTGTTTTGTCCATAATCAGAAAACAATGGTCCCTCCATTACTTTTTCAAATTTGAATAATCAAAACTTGCCACATAAATTTTTCAAACTACAAAAAAAGTGCGTAAATACAAATCTTCAAAAAAAATAATTTTTTTAGAACAACATTTTTTTAAAAAAAAAAAATCAGTCCTTGAAAAACACAGATTTTAGAAAAGAATAATTTTAAGAAAAAACTGATTTCCCAAATAAAAAAAAAGTTTGTAATTTTTTTTTTTTGTGAAATGGTTTGGTACAAACTCCATTTCTTGAGTCTTTGGTGAATGTAATGCTATCTGGGAGCTTTTGGCAATGCCATCCTTGTTGTTTTGCCTACTCAAAATTGCTTTAATTTTTCCCTACAGAAAATTGAAATTTGAAAAAAAAAAAGTTTTGAAAAAAAATGTTTTTGAAAAAACAGTTTTGAAATAGAAAACAAGTTTAAAAAATAATTGTTTGAAAACATTGTTGAGAGAGAGAGAGAGAGAGAGAGAGAGAGAGAGAGAGAAGCTTTTTATTAGGGGTGAGCATGGACCAGATTGGTTCGGTTTTGTAGCAAACCAAGAACCAAACCACTATCTACGGATTATGAATTTAGAGAATCAAACCAGCCCACAAAAGGCATAGAACTGAACCAATCCAAACCATTAAAATACGGTTCGGATTCGGTTTCGAACCACGGTTTGCTTAAAATTGAGATATTATTTCCATAAACTATTTAGAGTACTTAAAATTTAGTTTTACTACGTTAGGTTTATATAGAATACGAATAGGTCCTCATATATAGAAATTTAGTGTAATTTCTCATGGTAATGAAGGAAATCAAGGAATAGGAATAGGCTTTGACCGAATCATGTATAGAAATTTGGAAAATAGAAACGTGTTGTGGAATCAAAATTGGAATAGATAATTTCAATCACCGAATTTATTTGCTATGATTAAACCACTATTGGTGTATTGGAATTAGGGGAATAAGTTGTAAATCTTAAGCAAAATAAAATCTTGCCAGAGAAGGAATAATGAATAAATTAAATTAGGAAGTTAGTTGACTATGGCTTATATATATATACATACATGGTTCGGGTCGGATTGGAACTGGAACCATGAACGTAAATCCACTAACCAAACCATTGAGTACGGATTCTAATTTTTTTAAACCAGGACCAAACCACGCTACTAAAAAACCAAACCAAACCAATCGATTTGGATTGGTTTGGATTGGATTCACGGTTTGATGGGTTTTCTACTCACCCCTACTTTTTATCATTTGGTTATTGATTGGGTATATTTTGGGTCCGCTAAATTTGGTTATTGGCAAAATGTTGATAGTTTTGGCTATCCATAGGCCCAAATTTGGTTAGTTGCTAAGGGGTTGCTAAGTTTGGTTATTCTAATGTGGGCACTTTTTTGAACAAATATTGTTAACCTTGGCAACCTTTTGGTTTTGATTAGGCCATTGTGGATGCTGTTATCCAATGTGGGCACCTTTTTTGAACAAATATTGCTAACCTCAGCAACATTTTGGTTTTGATTAGGTCATTGTGGATGTCTTACATTATCACATTTTTATGATTTTGATTATTCACTTAAAAACATAAAATAAGTTGGAGATATATTTGGTGCATCTTTTTGTAACCTATAATAAAGGTTCAGGCTCTTTCTTAAATAATAGAACAACTTATTATAAAGTTGACATCCAAACCCCAAGTGTTGGCAATGTGGTATTACCTTGAGACTTAGGGGTTTGCTCCCACCTAAAGTCTTAGGTTCGATTCCTGTCACGCCCCAAATTGGGAAACATGACCGGCCGTGAACCAAGAGATAATTCTTGGAACACGAAGCGTAAACAAAAAGAAAAATAAAAAATAAAAAAATAAATTTTCACAACCCAAATTAATTAAACTAAAATCTGAATTATATAATTCAAAATGTGAACCAAACCAACATTTTTTTTAATAGCAAATTGGGTACAAACATCCCAAATATTCCAACTTCAAATTTATTAATAAAAGTTAAATAAATAAAAGCGTGGAAGCTACTAACATAACTAAAAGAAATAAAAATGCAAATGCCCTAGAGGTCCAAACAGTGGGTCCCGACACTGTCTCAGAGTCCACTATGGTGCTCCCCGAACTAACCTGAAAAGAATGTGGAATAAATCCGTCAGCTCACAACTCAGTGAATAGTTAAACATGCTATGGTTTAGGGATACAACGTGGCATACGTTTAAACAAAGGATAAGCAAGAGCTCACAAGGAATGGTTTAAAATAACAAAGGTCGGTGGCTCAACAAGTGGTTTCAAGGATATGAATTTCTGATTAACGAATAACAAGAACAATAATTGATTCACAAAAATATGCATATACACCAACCATTCTGTACAAAAAATACCAGAACAACGAACAACAATAAATAGGAGTCTCAACCAAATTATGTGGGAACCATAATAACAATAACAATTGCCAAAAGCCAAATATTTTCTCAGGGCTTTGCTTGTTGGATCCAACACCGTACTCAGAGTCACCTCAGGATGGCGCCTAAGTCTTTTCCCTAAGCCGATCCGAAATAGGGTCACAGGGTATTTCACAAGTCTTTTCCCTATCCGTTGAGCACTAGAGTCACAGGGTATTTCACAAGTCTTTTCCCTAGTGGCCAAAGTCACCACAGGATGGCGCCCGGGTCTTTTCCTTGGACTTTCACAAGTATAATACATGGTCCCAATCACATAAGAACTACGGCAAACGGGAGTGACCAATAGAGAAATCAATAATATAACGAATTCAATGATTAGACAGTAAGCGAAATAAGAGAAATCAATCAATCAAAAATATAGCCCATGAACCTTGTATGCCGAAGGGTACGTCAATGGTCAAATAAGTTGAGTTCAACGAGCAAGATTAATATTCATAGAATCAGAACAAAATACAGGATTGTCAAGAATTGATAGGTTCAAGAGGAATCTAAATGAAGGGATCACATACTTAACCACTCACCTCGATCGAAATGATAGATCCCAAAATGCAATACTCGAATACTTGGCACTAGTCTGAGATAAAAAGAATTCATATACTAAATCAAATATAATGGCAGACTATGAACTTAATTAGTGCTAACTAGACCCCATGGACATCCTCATGTTAATACACCATGAACTTGATTATAATAATCTAAGTATCCTATTTCTTCTATACATGCACCCTACGACCACTATACATGCAAAGGAAATTTTTATAAACAAGCACACACAGCAGTACTGCACATGTTGGCCCCTCTTTCTCGACACATGAACCAGACAAGAACCCACAATTCCTCTATGCAAAAACTACCAGCTAGAGATCAATATAGCAGGAAAATAATGTTTAAGATTAGAAAATATACTAACCCAATGAAATCAATCGAAAACCGTCACCAAACTCCACGGCTGTACTCTCACGGTTCTCTCTCTATGCGGCAGTCACCAATACTTCTATTAAAACCCTAACACTGCCTATTTGTACAAAAAATTTGTAAGGACTCGTATTTTTATGCATTATTCCGGAAATAATATTGGGGAAATGTGAGAAATTAAAAATGAGTTAATGTGGGGCCAATGTGAGTGTGGAAATTGCACTTGGGTTCATTTATAACACATTAGAAACTTAGGGGGTGTAAGTGCATAAAGGGGGGTGTATATATAAGTGTATATGGCTGATTTTTTTGTCCAAAATACACTTCTCTTCATCTCTAAAAATCAGCCCTCTCTCTCTCTCTCTCTCTCTCTCTCTCTCTCTCTCTCTCTCTCTCTACTTCTCCTCACAAGTTCTCGACAAAACCTCACCAAAATATACCCCTCTCACTCCCCAAACTCAAGATTTAACCTCAAAACCGTCTTCTACGCGGTCTCCGTGGGTTTGCTTGGAGCTAGGCCATTTCGGTTGGGGTTGGCAAGAACAATTTGGGGCTTTCACTTCCCTCTCATTTGGAGCTCAAACCTTGAGGTAGGGGAACAATTTCTACTCCCTCTAGTTGTATCTATGTGATATGATGCATATATCTTGTTCTTATTCATCCAATTTCTCAAAATCATAATTTTTCTTCCTAGTGGATTTTGTTGAGTTTGGGTTTTTGATCTAAGGATTTAGTAGTTGATTGATGCAATTGATCGTTTTACCCTCCCTCCATGTCCATTAGTTGCTTGACACTTCCAATTTTTAGCCTAAAACATCAAAATATGACTTGGGATGAAGTTTCATGCTTTGGGGAAAATTCGCAGAAAATCTGAGTTTTCCCAACCAGTCGTGCAAAAACCTCCAACCGGTTGGGTGCTTCTGAAAATTTTGCTTGAATCTGTCTCTGCCCAACCAGTTGGGCAAAAACCTCCGACCGGTTGGATTTTTCTGAAAAATTATTCTTGTCTCTGTCTTGGCCCAACCAATTGGGCAAAAACCTACGACTGGTTGGAAAACACAAAATTACTATATTTTCATCATTTATCCTCCCCTTGAATATTTGACACATCGTACATCCCTCCAACTTTATTTTGGCTACATTTGGGTAATATAAGGAGTTGGTTTGACATTTCGACGCAAATAATAACAATGGGACAAAATGTAAAGTTTTGGAAATGGGTTTTGAATCAAAAGTGTTTTATGGATAAATGAGAATACTAGGGCCACCATTCGGTGTGTCCCTAACAATGGGTGAACGGAGCCCACGAAATCCGGCAGAGGGATTAATTCCCTATTAAATAAATGGATATTTTGAGAAGTGTTTGGAAATGGAATATTTCATGAAAGATATGGCATTTTGGTATAATTGGGATGCTTGGACACATTTTTGGACTAACCTTGGTGTTCTTAGTGAAAATTGGCTTTTGGTACACGCTTTTGAGAATTTGGTGAGTACTTTGGCTTTTGATGAACATTTAGGCTATTTTCAAACATACCGGCATTTCCTTGGACACATGGATCCTTGTTGGAGGAAGTGGAAGATTGCATTATGGTTTGTGAAAATGAGAGAAGGCGGGACGGTAAAAAATAGATGAGACGTTACAAATTTAGGATGAATGTGTGTGGTTGGTGAGTGGATATGCTTTAAGCTAAAGTGAGTCATGTTGTAATAACGTTGGTATACCATTATATTGTTATTATTATTACCAGCAGAGCTGGGCATGGTGCACGTGGCCCGTGAAACACGGAGTATTGTTATTATTATTATTACCAGCGTAGCTGTGCATGGTGCACGTGGCCTGTGAAACACAGAAAATTGTTATTATTATTACCAGCAGAGTTGGGCATGGTGCACGTGACCTGTGAAACACGGAGTATTGTTATTATTATTACCAGCGTAGCTGGGCATGGTGCACGTGTGTAGACACCCCAATTTTGACCCGAGAAACTTATCAAGCATCCCCAAGGATGAAAATGCCCGATAAGAGCACACGAGGCTTAATTGTGAACTTGGAAACCCCACCTAAACCTCTCCAAAGAAACCCAAGCTTGCACCACCTTCTAGTACATTCAAAACCCTCTTTTTTTGATATATAATATGTCCCAATCAGTTTTGAAATGAGGGAGATATGCACGTTTTACCAAAACAACTTATTTTTCCGACCTTCTGAGAGTAAAATGGTCATATATTTTTATGTACAAATCATATTGGGTTCAAACCATTTGGGTTAGAAATTAGACTTGACAAGCTTTCCAATGCTTTAAACCATGCGCAAAACGGAGTTCGGTAACACCCGGAGTGGCCCCGCGAAATTTCATATGTTGTGTTGTCTCCTAATCTAGGCGCCTGGATTCCCCAATTCCAGGAGCCTAGACTCAATCCAGACGCCTAGATTCGCCAATTCCAGGCACCCGGAATCACTTCCAGTGGGTAATTTGCAGCTGGTTTTTGATGAATCTATGGGCTCCCCCCTACATTGTCCCACGTTTTCTTCATTCCAAACTCCCTCCAACAGACTCAGCCTCCACATTTTTAAGTTCAAAATCTATTTTCCCTCTAAAATCTACCCCAAACTCTCTCATTCTCTCCTTATAAATACACCCCCTCTCCTCCATTTCAAAGGGGATCAGCTCTCCCTCTCTCCCTTACTGTTATGCTGCTAAATTCTTTCTAGAAATCCTATTCTAGTTGATGCTCCCCAAATCCTCTCCATTTCAACCCCAAAAACCACATTCTTGCCCCATTAATCCCCATTAATCCATCATCCATTCACTCCCATCAACCAAACTCCATCAAAGCACTCATAAACTACCCTTTGTTGCTCTGTAAACTCAAAATCAACAGCTACACTTCCATAAAACCCACTCAAAAATGCATTTCAAGTTCATTGATCAAGCTTTAAAGGTAGTTTTTCTACCTAAAATGCTCAAATGGGCCCTGAGGGGACATTAACTAAGTTCTAACTAGTTCCTAATACTAGTTTAGAGCTTGGAAAAGTCCCAAACCTCACAGAAAACAAGTTCGTTTTGTGTATCTGCACCAAATCCAAGCGCCTGGACCTGCATAATGCAGGCGCCTGGATTCTATTTTCTCTGCTATATTTTCGGATATTCATCATGTTTTTACTTGATCACTTGAAACATTAGTTCATCACTCATGTATGGTATTAATGTTGCATAATGTGGATGTCTGGTTTAAAGCATGTTAAATAAGGCTTTGAAGAAAAGTTCATGATCAAAAGAAAGTGTCTTGCATCTTGATCAAACATCATATGCATTCTTTGTTGATTTCACACATCATCAAGAGCATCATAGTAGAAAGAGAGGAGTTTTGAGTCATTCATGTATATTTCATGTGTTCTTGGTGCATGGATCTTGAGTTTATTGCATAGATAGCCTTCTTGAGCATGAGACTTCATCATTTGCTTATACAGGAGTATGGAATCATATCAGTTTCTTAAGATTAGTTCATCCCTTTTTGTGTTATTTTGCATCTTGGACTTTTCAAATCATGTTATTTCAAGCATAAAATTATCTTCTTAGGTTCAACTTTGGGTTTCATTTGGTTCATATTAGCATTAAACATCACTGGTTTCATGTAAGAACCAGCTTCAAAGTCTCCACTCAAAAGGATGCTTGGGTTGCTGACATACTTGGGAATTAGGAACAAGGTCAATGCAATTTGCTATTCAGAAGAAACCTTCGTGATTGGGAATTGGAACAATTAGAAATCCTTAAGCAACTTCTAGGATCAGTACAGTTGGAGGAAGGAAAAGATGATTGCTTGCAATGGAGGTGGAGCAAAGATTTGAATTTCTCTGTTAAATCTGCGTACTCAAGATGGGAAGACCAAAAGTTGTACAGTAGACAAAAAGTTATCCTCCATCTGGAAGAACATTTGTCCACCCAAAGTTGAATTTTTTGTTTGGTTGGTTGTGCAAAATTGCATAGCAGCTAAAATTGTGTTGGTTGGAAGAGGAATTCTACACAATAACAATGGTGCCTGTCCTTTCTGCAATTCTGAAAGTGAATCCCCTGAACATCTCCTAGTCCAATGCTATTTTACTTGGGAAATTTGGTCATCTATCATCTCTTGGTGGGGTTTGGTTTGGGTCAGCCCCTCAAACCTAATGGGGCTATTTCAATTTTGGGATAGCTTGAGGTTCAAAAATCTGGAAAAGTTGTGCTGGATAGCAATTTTTTATGCAGTCACATGGACCATTTGGACAGCTAGAAACGATGTAGTCTTTAACAACAAGGTGTGGGAGGTGGAGGAAATTATAGATTTGTCAAAAACTAGAATGGCTTCATGGATCAAAGGGAAATTTAATGTCAAGGATTATTCTATTGAAGATTTCAAGAGGTGCTTGGAGGGTATCAGGAAAATCAGGATTTGACTCATATTGGATAGGAAGTTCTTTGATGCTGCCAATTTCATATTTGTTTGTTTCCTTGTAATTTTAGCATTTCGCTGAATGCTTTTATTTCTTTCTCTTGCCTATACTTTGCTTCGTGCTTAGTTTTGGCTTCCCCTCAATGTACCCATTATCGAGTTTAATAAAATTTCTGTTGTCGATCAAAAAAAAAAGAAGCAGCTTCAAAGTTTGCATTTATCATTTGATCAGAAACTTGAGTTGAGGAAAAGTTGTACAGATTTACATTCCAGGCGCCTGCATTGTGTGTTTGCAGGCGCCCATAGTCACTCCAGGCGCCTTGTAAAGACCCGTGTTTTTAAATAATTTTTAGAAAATAATATTGGGGAAGTGTGGGAAATGTTTTAAAATGCAATATGGGGTCAATGTGAAGTGAGTATATGCATTGGGGTGTCTTTAAAACACATTAGAAACTTGAGGGGCTTAAGTGCAAGTGTGTGGGTGTATATATATCATGTTAGGATCAGATTTTTTGACAAAATACAAACCCCTCTCTCCCCCAAAACTCACGGTTCTCTCTCCCTCTCATTCTCCTCTAAAAAACCCTTCATTTCCCACTACAAATCCACCCCCCACGCCTCTCAAACTCAAGATTCAACCTCATATTCATCATCTACACGTGATTTGGAGTCCGGGTGCGTTTGTTGTTGCTTGGAGGAGGCGTGTTTCGGTTGGGATTCAAGAACAAGAGTTGGGTTTTCCATCTTCTTCACATTTGGAGCTTAATCTTTGAGGTAGGGGGCAAATTTCTACTCTCTCTAGTTGTATTTTGTTGATTTGTTGCATATACCTTTGGGTTACCTATAAATTTTTAGTTAAGACTTGAAATCTCCATGGAAATGGGTTTAGTTTTGTTTGAGTTTGGTTCCCACTCATTTGGTTGTTAAATCTTTGAATTGGTGATTGATAAACTATTATTCCATGCTTAGTTGATGATTGAAGTCCCAAAATTGACTTGGATTGGAACCCCCATTCATTTGGGAAAAGCTGTCAAAATTTCACTTTCGGAGCCTTTGGTATCCATACCAATTTCGTGAGGTATGGATACCAATCTGTCTGTTCGCGGGATGTGCATTTGTATCCATACCAATTTCGAGGGTATCCATACCTTTCTAAAAAAAAACTGTTTGTAGCCTTTGGTATCCATACCAGCTTCGTGAGGTATGGATACCAAACATTCTGTTCGCTGGTTGTGCATTGGTATCCATACCACTCTTGGGAGATATCCATACCATTCTCAAAATTTTAGAAAATTCTCCTTTGGTTTCCGATTGACTTGAGTGGTTCCATACTTGACATATCCACATTGTACACTTCGTTAATGACCGAAATACCCCTTCTTAGCCTATTTTTGTATGATTGGTTATTTTTCCTTGATTTTTCAACTTACGTTTGATACATATAAACTTTGTAGAAATTGGTGACGTACATTACATGAAAGGGAAATGAGTGATGTTTATTATTCGGACACGTGAAATACTTGATGTTTTGAGCGAAATGTAAGTTGATGCACTAGGACCACCACTCGGTGAGTCGCTAGGAAGGGTTCCACGAGGCCCATAAGACTCGGACATGGGTTCCACGAGGCCCAAAAGACTCGGAAGAGGATTTCAACATCCTCAAGCTTAAACATGATGGGTTAATGAGATTTATAGTGTTGATGGTGGAAATAGTTAATAGTGGATACATGACACGTTTGTGGTGATATACAGGTTGACAAATGAGCTAGTTGGACACTTGGATATTTTTTGGACATTAATGTATTTCGTTGGACACATGGGTACTTTATGATCATTTATCACTTGTTTTAGTCATCCATGCCATATCTTGCTTAAATCATTTTGGTATCCAACTTCATGTGCACATATCATACTTTATACACCTAGCGTTTGTAGAATAGTTTCCTACTGGGCTAGTGTAGCTCAACCTATCAATTTTCAGGTACCCATCACAGAGCATGACATGGAGTGCTTGGAGTGCATGCATGCATTGGTTTTGAAAGCTAAATGGAAGAGTTATTTTATCATCTTAGAACTTGTATTTTTGTTAAGATGATTTTGTAACTTGATTAAGTTTTCCTCTTTTGACATTGGGTTGTAGATACACATAAAATCTATGTATTTATATTTTTGGGTTTACGGGTACCCTTAGACTATTGTAATTTGTTGACTACGACTTTCTATGTTTTATATGGACTTGATATGGACCGTGGACTTGTTGACCATCCACGTGGAATTTATAAAATGTTTTATCTTTCAAATTTTGAGGGCATGACAACTTGGTATCAAAGCTTTAGGTTCGAAAACCTAGAGACCGTGGGAAGACTTGTAGTCTCGGGGCTTAAAAACCATTGCATTGTTTTCTCATAAAAGTCAATGTTTTCACATGCATCGTGTGCTTGTTTGAGTGACATACATCCACCCACGCGACATTGCATATAAAAGTTTTTCGTAGAGAGGAGTTCCATTAATGACTTGTATTGGGATACGAGGGTTTAGTCTGATGATGGAGGGTGTGTATTAATGGTAGATTTTACGTCACGAGTAACGGAATTGAGTGTGAACTCCTTTGTCTTGTCATTGTGGTTTAAGAATGACGTAGAGGATTGATTTGAAGGGTGATTGGCCAGCACACTTCAAAACAAACTTTTGATGTCACTCTATTACCACATGTGGCTGAGTGGAGGTGTGTAAAGAAATACGTGTGGTAGAGCAAATGTCAATATAAAAGAAGCATACTGTGTCTTTGCATCAAAAGCATAAGGCTTTGCATTTGATTGTTATGCTTAGTGTTTGATGTGATCAGAAATGAGAATATGTAAATTGGAATACCTACTCAGTAAATTTAGTATTGTTTCTTTAGTTGAAGATGTTGAAATTTTCATTGGTATCGTTGTGATTTATTGAGAGTTGTCATTATTTGGAGTCGGTGGATTTATTTGTTGTAATTTACGGAGGTTTGGGGTCCCAGTTGACTGGGTATTCCTTGTTTGAGATTGACTGGGTTGTTGGAGTTAAATATTTGGATGTGGTGATTATAATAGTATCCCCTTAAGCTTCTGACTATG
>CM037152.1:19837741-19888674 GCA_020921065.1 Vaccinium darrowii
CCACCAATAGAGAAGATTGAAGCGATGCAAGAAAGCACGGAAGTGGAGAGTGAAGATTTTTGACCAAAAAAGGAGCCAAGAATTAACCCATTAATTTGTAAGAGAGGTCTGCATTTGCTTTGTTTTCGGTAGCACAGTCCCGAAAAATATCTATATTTTTGGTAATTAACTGTCGAAATTGTACAAAAAATCGGTAGCTAAAGCACAAAATATAGATCAAATTTCGGGAGTCAATGTCCGAACCATGTTTCGGCTTATAATTGCCGATAAAGGTTACATTTTTTGGGAATTGTTTACCGAATATGGTAAAGAAATTCGGTATTCAGTTCTCCTTATAATTGCCGGTCAGAATCTTGGGGTGGCGTTGGTAATGGGTGTGGGGTGGGATGGATGGGGAAGTTCACTAGTGGGAGGGGAAGAGGAACGGAAGAAGGAGTTTTGTTTCAAATTTGGGTGAAAAGTTAATCTAAGGGTATTTTGGGAACTTAGCTGGGTTTTATGAAGCAAAACTGTGTATTTGCCACATCAACCGGACTGTATTTAGCAATCGGGTTGTATGAAGTCAAAAACGGATTGCGGATAGAATCACCCTTTTGGGAATCTTTAAACCCACACCACTTTAAGTCATACCTTACCCTACTTTTTATCTTTTTGCTAAGTCATTGTGTAGTAGACAACCTAGAAAGTGAGGTAAGAATACGAATCTAGTTTAAAATTTTAACTGGGTCGTAAAAGATCATTATAACAATTATTTGAAGACTAATATGGCCACTTAGCCAAAAATCCAAAATATTTGACCATTTTAAGGGGAAGGACAAGGAACTTTTGTAATCGAACATAAAAAGCATAAAGACAAAAAAAAATTAGTGAAATGTCACTAATTTTTAAAATTTCTAGTTTCGTACATTAAAGTCAAAAAAATCGCCACCCCACCTCTAGCCGAGCACCACCCCACCTCAAGCCGACCACTTCTGGCGACCAAAAAAATTAGTGAAATGTCACTAATTTTGAAAAATTCTATTTTTGAATATAAAATTCAAAAAAATCGCCACCTCACCTCCTACCGACGACCACCCCACCTCTGGCCGATCACTTCCGGCAACCAAAAAAATTGTAGTAAAATGTCACTAATTTTGAAAAATTCTACTTTCGAATATAAAATTCAAAAAAATCACCACCCTGATTTTGAACATAAAATTCAAAAAAATCACCACAGCATCTTCGGCCAATCACCACCCCACTTCTGACCGACCACTTCTGGCAACCAAAAAATTTAGTCAAATGTTACTGATTTTTTAAAATTCTAATTTCGAACATAAAATTAAAAAGAAATCACCACCGCACGTCCGGTCGACCACCACGCCACCTCTCGCCGACCACTTCCTGTAATACCCCGTATTTTATATATATATATTTATATACACACATAAAATGTCGACATGTCTTTCCTTTTACTTTAACTTTTCCTTTTCTTTTGTATTATTTGTTGCTCCCTAGGTATTAAATTCGGATGAGAGGATAGTGGTGTACCATGGCTACTTATTAAAGAGAGAGGGAGACGTGGAAAGGAGCATTGTTGTAGTTGATAACAATTTAATAAAGTTGTTGAGCAATAAAATAAATTTAATTGGGTCTTTAGCCATATGGACGATGCAGACCATGTCTTCTTAGCATTTACTTTTTCTTTCTTTATAACCACAAGCCATAGTCTTTCTTGAGAAGTATTATTTCTGATGGTTTTTCTTTTAAAGAGAGTGAGAAATGGAAGGTCGAACAGTGGCCTTATGGCCAAGCAATATCAGGCTTGACAGTAGGAAGTGATTTGGGAGATCCATGGTGAGGCGTAGTAAGATCATTATCATATTTTGGAGTATTGTTTGTTGAGGTGGAAGCAAGATGTTTGACGGTTACGATCGTATTTTGAGGTAACCCGGGGAGTATGCGATATGCTTCCCATTTCCGGAATCCTTTTATTCGTATCATTTCGTACTCCTTTTGAATATCTCGTCTCTTTGTTCGATTATGTGGAATTTTGTTGAAAGTGGAATATTTGTGATTGAAATTGATATTTTTGGCTGGAGTGCCATGGAACTATTCGGTACGATGATCGAGTGGACCTTGCCAATATCTTGGCCGATCCAGGAAAGCCAGGTAGGCTAGGTGAAGCGGGTGAGGGAGGTCACTGTTCATGTACCGAGGAGGACCGGGTATGAGGTCCATTGTGATTTGTTAAATCGGATTGATAATCGTTGTTTATTGATTCCACTTAAGTGCAAGCATTGTTATTATGTTGTATCGTATACTTCCCGGTGATTTTTATATTTCAGGTGTGGAGCCGGGCTTTGAGAGGCTGATTTGGCGGATTTGGTGATTAATTATTTGGGCGAGAGAATTTTTAGAGGAACATTTATTCAGAGGCTTTTGTATTATTTGAGAGTTGTAATTGTGTATTGGTAGAAAATAGGGCCTGGAAGTGTATAGAAATACAGTGTATTTATGGAGAATTTATTGAAAAACCCGGTATCTGTGGCGGGAGTGCTAATCGGTAGGCCATTCGTTCGATTTTCTCCAAAATCTCAAATGGGCCGATATATCGCGGAGAAAGCTTCCCTTTCTTCCCGAATCTAATTACTCCTCTTCGGGGCAGAATTTTTAGAAACACGTGGTTTTCCCTCTTTGAACGACAAGGGTCTGTTTCTTTGATCCGCATAACTCTTCTGTCGGCTCTGCGCAGTAAGCAGTCTCTGTTGAATCAGCTTGATCTTCTCCGTTGTGTCTCTGACCAAATCAGGTCCTAGCAATCCCGTTTCTCCGGCGTCAGTCGAACAAACCGGTGATCGACAAGGGCGGCCGTACAGAGCTTCGTTGGGTGCCATCTCTATGCTAGCCTGATAACTGTTATTGTAGGCGAATTCTACTAATGGCAGATGTCGTTCCCAATTCCCTGTGAAATCTAAGGTGCAAGCCCTAAGCATGTCCTCCAATATCTGAATTGTCCTCTCCGTCTGTCCATCAGTCTGCGGATGAAAAGCAGTACTGAGACGTATGTCAGTTCCTAGTGCCCTTTGCAGTCCTTTCCAGAACTGTGAGACAAATCTAGGATCTCTGTCTGACACGATTGACACCGGTACTCCATGAAGTCGCACGATCTCCTGGATATAGAGCATTCTCAATGCTTCCATGTTTTCCGTCATTTTCACTGGCAAGAAGTGTGCCGACTTAGTGAGACGGTCTACAATTACCCACACAGCGGTGTTTGCTTACCGACTAGGCCTACCACCGCAGATATCGCGGGTCCACAATGTTTTTCACGTATCAATGTTGAGGAAGTATATGGCGCATCCTGATCATATTCTTGATTGGAAGGAGGTTACACTAGATGATGGTGCGACTTACGAAGAACAAGCCGTCAGAATTTTGGACAAACGGGATAAGGTTCTTCGGGGAAAGACTATCCGCCTTGTTAGAGTTCTATGGCGCCATCAAAATTTGGAAGAGTCAACATAGGAACGCGAGGACACCATGCTAGCAAATCATCCTCACTTGTTCATTGACCAAGGTATCGCTTAAATTTCGAGGACGAAATTTTTGTTTAAGGGGGGTAGGATGTAAGGACCCGCATTTTTATTAGTATTGCGCTTGCATAAATATGATGTGTTGCATTTTATTCTAAAATATATAATGTGATAGTAATTTCTACTTCTTGACGTTCGAAATATTATTCTACTCGTACGGTGAATTTTGAGTATTTTTCTGAGAACGAAACCCGGACAGCGCAACTGAGTGGGGCTCGATTTTACACTGCCATTAGAGGGTGTCTCTTGTCCTCATGCGTGGGCTCAATGCCCAGACAACTCAATTCCACTGATTGAGTGCCTATTCCACTTTGTCTTCTTTTTCTTTTCTCTTTTCCTCTCCACTTGTCTTTGCCTCCCCTTTGTCTTCTCTTTTTCTTCTTTATAGCCAGAGCATTGCTCTCCCTCTCAGAAGATGTACGCCCCTCCCTCTCTGATAATTATTTCCTCCTCCATCTCCCTTAAGTTTCTATACTCCCTCTTGTTCCATTCTAATCTAGAAGATCGACCCTCTCGGGTCACACGCTAGTAACGCCCTTTTCAGCCTAGGGTAATTGACGGGTTCCGGACGTTCCTAACGGTGCGGATCGTTCATCCACGCGCTTAATCTGCAGGAATTAAGGTAGGATTTCGGTAAACTTGCTTTAACCTTTTGTATGATGATTTTTGTAAAATCTTGACCCGATCCTTGATTTAGTGAGTAAGGGTTGTAGGTAACATTATATTAAGTTGATTGTACGGACTGATCAGTTTACGGATCGATAGAATGTGAGAAAAACGTCTCTCGACACCAAAAACGAGTATACACGGACTGAACTACAGTAAACACACTGCTGGACACTGTTCGTGCATTTTCGGGCCACGTAGAGGTAAAATCAGGAAAAGTGTAAAACTACAAAGTTGTAGCTCTTCAAATTCCCTACGTTTTGATATGTAATTTGACTCAAACGGAGTTCGGTGTAAAAAGTTATGACTGAAACACTAAGGCTGTCCGAATCGCTGTTTCAACAACTTCCCTCTATTCAGGCAGAAACTTTGGAAACCTGTAGAATACGATTGAGCGGTAGGATTACAATGAAACTTGGTAGAAAGACAGTTTGACGTCTTAGCTACGTAGTGACACGTAAACGGACCAAATCCAACGGTTAGATCTTCGGGAATTGGAATTTTAGTAAACTGTGGCAGATTTGACACGTTCTGTTCGTACGCACTTTTATCCAGCTTAGGAGCAGATTCGGCCTTAGCTATAAACGTGGGAGTTGTTCCTAAGACAGAGAACTATTACTCTGTTGAATTTCATAACTTTTGGTGAAGTATTGGTACATCATTTTGTTATGATTGTAAACTGATGGTAACCGGTAATTTCGGGATTTATATGCCTTGTTGAATTGCTGATGTGGTATTATCGATTAATTTCCGCATTTGATGAAATTGGGTTTGTAACTCTTGATTGAAATAATGGTTGGATAGACGAGATTGGGCGTTATGGATTATTATTACAATTTAAAGTCGGTCTTAAACTGTAATAATAATAACCAAAAATAAATATAGATGATCTATCCTTTATAGATTACAAAGAGGTAAACAAGGTGGACTCTATGGCTCCGGAAATTCCTCCGCCTGGTGGTATTATCGATTAATTTCCGCATTTGATGAAATTGGGTTTGTACCTCTTGATTGAAATAATGGTTGGATAGACGAGATTGGGTGTGATGATGAGAAATTGGGTGGAGTATGGTTATGGAAAAGATGAGATTGGGGTATGTGGTGACGGGTTGGTCTTGAGCCGTGCCTTGTCTTGAGCCGTGCCATGTCTTGAGCCGTGTTATGTCTTGAGCCGTGTCCAAAGTGGCGTACGGGAACATAACGTATGGGAACATAGGTGTATGGGAACACAGTGTATGGGAACAATGGTGTATGGGAACATAACGAACGGGAACCAATGATAGGGATGTCTTGAGCCGTGCCTTGTCTTGAGCCGTGCTGTGTCTTGAGCCGTGCCATGTCTTGAGCCGTGTTATGTCTTGAGCCGTGTCCAAAGAGGCGTACGGGAACATAACGTACGGGAACATAGGTGTATGGGAACACAGTGTATGGGAACATGGTGAACGGGAACATCGTAGAATCGACCACGTAAAGGAACACAGTGTATGGGAACATGGTGAACGGGAACATCATATGATTGACTACGCTGATAAAAACTTGTGTGTAAAATAAGTGGGTTCTGTTGGTTAATATTATATGTGGTTATTTGATTATGGAAATTATGCATACATTGGGGTAAGGGTAGTTTTACGTTGTTCTACTGAGTGTCACCACTCACGGTACTACGTTACCATGGTATTTGACCCCAGGTACAGGCGACAATATGGAGTATTCAGAAGATAATCCTGTAGCCGTTGAAGAAGTTGCTGAGTTGACCGAGCCTTGGCTAAACCAGTAGTTTAGTTGTTGGCTCTGTGCTTTTAAGTATTTTATTAAGATTTCAAGTTGTAATAAAGACATATTTTATTCTAGTACTTCATGTGTAGAAGTTCGTAATAAATCACTTTCAACTTTATTCGGTATTGTAATATTTAAACAATGTTTGTAATAATATTTAAACATTGTTTAAATATTACAATATCGAATAAAGTTGAAAGTGATTTATTACGAACTTCTACACATGAAGTACTAGAATAAAATATGTCTTTATTACAACTTGAAATCTTAATAAAATACTTAAAAGCACAGAGCCAACAACTAAACTACTGGTTTAGCCAAGGCTCGGTCAACTCAGCAACTTCTTCAACGGCTACAGGATTATCTTCTGAATACTCCATATTGTCGCCTGTACCTGGCGTCAAATACCATGGTAACGTAGTACCGTGAGTGGTGACACTCAGTAGAACAACGTAAAACTACCCTTACCCCAATGTATGCATAATTTCCATAATCAAATAACCACATATAATATTAACCAACAGAACCCACTTATTTTACACACAAGTTTTATCAGCGTAGTCAATCATATGATGTTCCCGTTCACCATGTTCCCATACACTGTGTTCCTTAACGTGGTCGATTCTACGATGTTCCCGTTCACCATGTTCCCATACACTGTGTTCCCATACACCTATGTTCCCGTACGTTATGTTCCCGTACGCCACTTTGGACACGGCTCAAGACGTAACACGGCTCAAGACATGGCACGGCTCAAGACACAGCACGGCTCAAGACAAGGCACGGCTCAAGACATCCCTATCCTTGGTTCCCATTCGTTATGTTCCCATACACCATTGTTCCCATACACTGTGTTCCCATACACCTATGTTCCCATACGTTATGTTCCCGTACGCCACTTTGGACACGGCTCAAGACATAACACGGCTCAAGACACAGCACGGCTCAAGACAAGGCACGGCTCAAGACATAACACGGCTCAAGACCAACCCGTCACCACATTCCTTAATCTCATCTTTTCCACATTCTATACTCTATCTCATTCCCATCATCACACTAAGTCCTGCTAACCATTATTCTTTCAACCATGAGGTACAAACCCAATTTCATCAAATGCGGAAATTAATAGATAATACCACAACAGCAATTCAACAAGGCATATAAATCCCGAAATTACCGGTTATCATCAGTTTACAATTATAACAAATTAACATACCAATACTTCCCCAAAAGTTATGAAATTCGACAGAGTAATAGTTTTCTCTCTTAGGAACAACTTCCGTGTTTATAGCTAAGGCCAAATCTGCTCTTAAGCTGGGTAAAAATGCGTACGAACAGAACTTGTCCGAATCTGCCACAGTTTACCAAAACTCCAATTCCTGAAGATCTAACCGTTGGATTTGGTCCGTTTACATGTCAATACGTAGCTAAGACATCACCCTGTCTTCCTACCAAGTTTCATTGTAATCCTACGACTCAATCGTATCCTACGGGTTTCCAAAGTTTCTGCCCGAATAGACGAAAATTGTTGAAACAGCAGTTTCAGACAGCCTTAGTATTTCAGTCATAACTTTTTACACCGAACTCCATTTGAGTCGAATTATATATCAAAACGTACGGAATTTGAAGAGCTACAACTTTGTAGTTTTACACATTTCCTAATTTTACCTCTACGTGGCCCGAAAATGCACGAACAGTGTCCAGCAGTGTGTTTCCAGTAGTTCAGTCCGTGAATACTCGTTTTTGGTATCGAAAGACGTTTTTCTCACATTCTACCGATCCGTAAACTGATCAGTCCGTTCAATCAACTTAATATAATGTTACCTACAACCCTTACTCACTAAATCAAGGATCGGGTCAAGATTTTACAAAAAATCATCATACAAAAGGTTAAAGCAAGTTTACCGAAGTTCTACCTTAATTCCTGCAGATTAAGCGCGTGGATGAACGATCCGCACCGTTGGGAACGTCCGGAACCCGTCAATTACCCTAGGCTGAAAAGGGCGTTACTAGCGTGTGACCCGAAAGGGTTGATCTTCTAGATTAGAATGGAACAAGAGGGAGTATAGAAACTTAAGGGAGATGGAGGAGGAAATAATTATCAGAGAGGGAGGGGCGTACATCTTCTGAGAGGGAGAGCAATGCTCTGGCTATAAAGAAGAAAAAGAGAAGACAAAGGGGAGGCAAAGACCAGTGGAGAGGAAAAGAGAAAGAAAAAGAAGACAAAGTGGATGGAGAGGAAAAGAGAAAAGAATTTTATAAACAGGCTGTTAAGTTCGGTGCTATAAGAAAACCGGGACTATGTCGTGTGTGACGCGGAGTTGGCGAAACTCATACTGCAGGAGTCAGTATATGGGTGGCCGAACCTTCGAACGAAAAGGTTGGTGACCGTTAGAACGGGGTTGTAGAACGGGCCAATAACTTTCGAGAGATGTGAGATGTTGACATGGTTGAAATTTGAAGAAGAATGCTGTTATGAGAAAATGATACGAGATACTGACACTGCACTCTGGATTTTGAAATGATATGAGATATTGATTTTATTAAAGCTGCACTCTGATATGAAAAGAAATGGGATACTGATTTTATTAAAGCTGCACTCTGATTTGGATGTCAGCCCAATTATTACAAACATTGTTTAAATATTACAATATCGAATAAAGTTGAAAGTGATTTATTACGAACTTCTACACATGAAGTACTAGAATAAAATATGTCTTTATTACAACTTGAAATCTTAATAAAATACTTAAAAGCACAGAGCCAACAACTAAACTATTGGTTTAGCCAAGGCTCGGTCAACTCAGCAACTTCTTCAACGGCTACAGGATTATCTTCTGAATACTCCATATTGTCGCCTGTACCTGGCGTCAAATACCATGGTAACGTAGTACCGTGAGTGGTGACACTCAGTAGAACAACGTAAAACTACCCTTACCCCAATGTATGCATAATTTCCATAATCAAATAACCACATATAATATTAACCAACAGAACCCACTTATTTTACACACAAGTTTTATCAGCGTAGTCAATCATATGATGTTCCCGTTCACCATGTTCCCATACACTGTGTTCCTTTACGTGGTCGATTCTACGATGTTCCCGTTCACCATGTTCCCATACACTGTGTTTTTTTGTATGGGAACACAGTGTATGGGAACATGGTGAACGGGAACATCATAGAATCGACCACGTTAATGAACACAGTGTATGGGAACATGGTGAACGGGAACATCGTAGAATCGACCACGTTAATGAACACAGTGTATGGGAACAATGATGTATGGGAACATGGTGAACGGGAACATCGTAGAATCGACCACGTTAATGAACACAGTGTATGGGAACTAGGTGAATGGGAACATCATATGATTGACTACGTTAATAAAACTTATGAGTAAAATTAGTAGGTTCTTGTCCTCATGCGTGGGCTCAATGCCCAGACAACTCAATCCCACTGATTGAGTGCCTATTCCACTTTGTCTTCTTTTTCTTTTCTCTTTTCCTCTCCATCCACTTTGTCTTCTTTTTCTTTCTCTTTTCCTCTCCACTTGTCTTTGCCTCCCCTTTGTCTTCTCTTTTTCTTCTTTATAGCCAGAGCATTGCTCTCCCTCTCAGAAGATGTACGCCCCTCCCTCTCTGATAATTATTTCCTCCTCCATCTCCCTTAAGTTTCTATACTCCCTCTTGTTCCATTCTAATCTAGAAGATCAACCCTTTCGGGTCACACGCTAGTAACGCCCTTTTCAGCCTAGGGTAATTGACGGGTTCCGGACGTTCCCAACGGTGCGGATCGTTCATCCACGCGCTTAATCTGCAGGAATTAAGGTAGGACTTCGGTAAACTTACTTTAACCTTCTGTATGATGATTTTTGTAAAATCTTGACCCGATCGTTGGTTTAGGGAGTAAGGGTTATAGGTAACATTATATTAAGTTGAACGTATGGACCGATCAGTTTACGGATCGATAGAATGTGAGAAAAACGTCTCTCGACACCAAAAACGAGTGTACACGGACTGGCTTCAGGAAACACACTGCCGGATACCGTTTGCGCATTTTCTGGCCACGCAGAGGTAAAATCAGGAAAAGTGTAAAACTACAAAGTTGTAGCTCTTCAAATTCCCTACGTTTTGATATGTAATTCGACTCAAATGGAGTTCGGTGTAAAAAGTTATGACTGAAATACTAAGGCTGTCTGAAACTGCTGTTTCAACAATTTTCGTCTATTCGGGCAGAAACTTTGGAAACCCGTAGGATACGATTGAGTAGTAGGATTACAATGAAACTTGGTAGGAAGACAGGGTGATGTCTTAGCTACGTATTGACATGTAAACGGACCAAATCCAACGGTTAGATCTTCAGGAATTGGAGTTTTGGCAAACTGTGGCAGATTCGGACAAGTTCTGTTCGTACGCATTTTTACCCAGCTTAAGAGCAGATTTGGCCTTAGCTATAAACACGGAAGTTGTTCCTAAGAGAGAAAACTATCACTCTGTCGAATTTCATAACTTTTGGGGAAGTATTGGTATGTTAATTTGTTATAATTGTAAACTGATGATAACCGGTAATTTCGGGATTTATATGCCTTGTTGAATTGCTGTTGTGGTATTATCTATTAATTTCCGCATTTGATGAAATTGGGTTTGTACCTCATGGTTGAAAGAATAATGGTTAGCAGGACTTAGTGTGATGATGGGAATGAGATAGAGTATGGAATGTGGAAAAGATGAGATTAAGGAATGTGGTGACGGGTTGGTCTTGAGCCGTGTTATGTCTTGAGCCGTGCCTTGTCTTGAGCCGTGCTGTGTCTTGAGCCGTGCCATGTCTTGAGCCGTGTTATGTCTTGAGCCGTGTCCAAAGTGGCGTACGGGAACATAACGTATGGGAACATAGGTGTATGGGAACACAGTGTATGGGAACAATGGTGTATGGGAACATATCGAGGAAATTGGGTTTGATGCTGTGGTTGAATATGGGGCCGTACAAAAGGGACAAGAGGGCTTGATTAGTGGCTAATGTTGTATTTGGGTTTTAACAGTTGATTGGAACTGGGGAACCAGAGGAAATTTATTGAATAGTGGGACGAAGAGCAAACGGGTGTATATCTATGAGAATTACGGAGATAGAAAATGGAAACTGGCACTTAAAGACACTAGAGGAGATAACGAGAGTTGTAGAAGTTGAAAACATCTTAGTTGGCATGGTTTAGGTTGAAATTGGTTGTATTTGTTGTTCCACAGTCTCGAGTTCGGATGATGATTTTATGAGTTGTAGTTTATCCTAAAGTGAAGATATACTTCTTGAGGGACATTGGGCTTTAATTCAAGTGTGTATATTTTTGTAAATCATTGATGGTTGGTGTTAAGGACAGTGGTCCAGATTCATGTTGGAGTTTAATTCTCTGGTGTGAGGCATAACTGAGATTAGAACTGTTTGGGAATTTGATTGTATGGATGTGTAGTATACAAATGTGTGAGACAGTAAGTGGACTGGGTGTGTGCAATTTAAGATTTCCTAATTGGTTATAACATGATGTACGACTAGAAGATGTCTTTTTAAGACTCAAGTGGGAATGTAGGATGAAATGAAGTCTTATATGGTTGTGTTAAAAAGTTGTGATGGGCTATTTTCTTCTAGGTCAACATAGTGAGATGGAGCACTAAGTGAACAGCGGTTATATACGGACGAATTGGTGATAATGTGAGGAGACGTGTATGAGATTACATGATATTAAATAGGTTAGAGAGTCGGCTCGTTTGAATCCTAGAAGCTAGTGGAGTGAATGAGACACTTGAGTAAAAGATTTATGGGGTTAAACTAGGGTGTGAATGTGGTTCTAAAGGTTGGGTTGGGATGAAGTCGAAAACATGGGTTATGAAGAATTAGACGAAGAGACTTGGAAGGCCTTTGTGCCTAGCATTGTGGTTGTGAGTCTTGATTTTTTTTTTTTTTTTGGCATAAAATTTCCTTAACTTGTAGCTACTGTGGATGAGTTTCTAAGTTTCTTGTAAAGTTTAATGAACGTGCGAGCCAATAGACCTAACTTATGATTGAGTGTGGTTGCAACTTTATTCGGTATTGTAGGTAACTAAACTATTGGTGATTTATTACAAACTTCTACACATGAAGTACTAGAATAAAATATGTCTTTATTACAACTTGAAATCTTAATAAAATACTTAAAAGCACAGAGCCAACAACTAAACTACTGGTTTAGCCACGGCTCGGTCAACTCAGCAACTTCTTCATCGACTACAGGATTATCTTCTGAATACTCCATATTGTTTCCTGTACCTGGCGTCAAATACCATGGTAACGTAGTACCGTGAGTGGTGACACTCAGTAGAACAACGTAAAACTACCCTTACCCCAATGTATGAATAATTTCCAAAATCAAATAACCACATATAATATTAACCAACAGAACCTACTAATTTTACTCATAAGTTTTATTAACGTAGTCAATCATATGATGTTCCCATTCACCTAGTTCCCATACACTGTGTTCATTAACGTGGTCGATTTTACGATGTTCCCGTTCACCATGTTCCCATACACCATTGTTCCCATACACTGTGTTCATTAACGTGGTCGATTCTACGATGTTCCCGTTCACCATGTTCCCATACACTGTGTTCATTAACGTGGTCGATTCTATGATGTTCCCGTTCACCATGTTCCCATACACTGTGTTCCCATACACCTATGTTCCCGTACGCCACTTTGGACACGACTCAAGACATAACACGGCTCAAGACATGGCACGGCTCAAGACACAGCACGGCTCAAGACAAGGCACGGCTCAAGACATCCCTATCCTTGGTTCCCGTTCGTTATGTTCCCATACACCATTGTTCCCATACACTGTGTTCCCATACACCTATGTTCCCATACATTATGTTCCCGTACGCCACTTTGGACACGGCTCAAGACATAACACGGCTCAAGACATTGCACGGCTCAAGACACAGCACGGCTCAAGACAAGGGACGGCTCAAGACATAACACGGCTCAAGACCAACCCGTCACCACATTCCTTAATCTCATCTTTTCCACATTCCATACTCTATCTCATTTCTCATCGTCACACCCAATCTCGTCTATCCAACCATTACTTCAATCAAGAGGTACAAACCCAATTTCATCAAATGCGAAAATTAATAGATAATACCACAACAGCAATTCAACAAGGCATATAAATCCCGAAATTACCGGTTACCATCAGTTTACAATCATAACAAAATGACATACCAATACTTCACCAAAAATTATGAAATTCAACAGAGTAATAGTTCTCTATCTTAGGAACAACTCCTGTGTTTATACCTAAGGCCGAATCTGCTCCTAAGCTGGGTAAAAGTGCGTACGAACAGAACATGTCAAAACTGCCTCAGTTTACTAAAATTCCAATTCCCGAAGATCTAACCGTTGGATTTGGTCCGTTCACGTGTCACTACGTAGCTAAGACGTCAAACTGTCTTTCTACCAAGTTTCATTGTAATCCTACGGTTCAATCGTATTCTCCGGGTTTCCAAAGTTTCTGCCCGAATAGAGGGAAGTTGTTGAAACAGCGATTCGGACAGCCTTAGTGTTTCTGTCATAACTTTTTACACCGAACTCCGTTTGAGTCGAATTATATATCAAAACGTAGGGAATTTGAAGAGCTACAACTTTGTAGTTTTACACTTTTCCTAATTTTACCTCTACGTGGCCGGAAAACGCGTGAACAGTATCCGGCAGTGTGTTTCCTGAAGCCAGTCCGTGTACACTCGTTTTTGGTATCGAAAGACGTTTTTCTCACATTCTATCGATCCGTAAACTGATCGGTCCGTACAATCAACTTAGTATAATGTTACCTACAATCCTTACTCCCTAAATCAAGGATCGGGTCAAGATTTTACAAAAATCATCATACAGAAGGTTAAAGCAAGTTTACCGAAGTTCTACCTTAATTCCTGCAGATTAAGCGCGTGGATGAACGATCCGCACCGTTGGGAACGTCCGGAACCCGTCAATTACCCTAGGCTGAAAAAGGGCGTTACTAGCGTGTGACCCGAGAGGGTCGATCTTGAGACGAAAGAGCATGTAGATACTTGAGAGGGAGAGAAGGAGGGGATAATTATCAGAGGAAGGGAGGGAGAGGCGTAATCTGAGAGAGGGAGAGCATTGCTCTGATTATAAGGAAAAGAAAGAAGACAAAAGGGAACAACCACATGTGTAAGAAAGAAAAGAAAGGAAAAGAAAGAATCATGGGGAGACAAATGAATGTGGTGGCAAAAGAGAAAAGAAGAAAGTAAAAGGGAAAGTAAGGGAAGTAGGTGGGATGAGTAGTTGGCAGCAAACGTGGGAAATGGGTGGGCGCGAATAGTGGGACGAAGGGCAAACGGGTGTATATCTATGAGAACTAAGGAGATAGAAAATGGAAACTGGCACTTAAAGACACTAGAGGGAAAACCACGTGTTTCTAAAAATTCTGCCCCGAAGAGGAGTATTAGATTCGGGAAGAAAGGGAAGCTTTCTCCGCGATATATCGGCCCATTTGAGATTTTGGAGAAAATCGAACGAATGGCCTGCCGATTAGCACTCCCGCCACAGATACCGAGTGCATAACGTTTTTTTTTTCACGACTTCATGTTAAGGAAGTATCTCGCCCTGCCAAAACACGTGTTAAATTAGGAATATCTTGACATAGATGAGAACGCAACTTTTGAGGAAGAACCAATTGAAATTCGGGACAGCATGGAGAAGCGTATCCGCAACAGAATCATTCAGTTAGTACGAGTATTATGGAAAGATCGAAAAATGGAGGAAACAACTTGGGAAAGAGAAGAAGCCATGAGAGCTAATTATCCGCAACTGTTTCCACCTGTCGAGTAATCTGAATTTCGAGGACGAAATTTGTTAAGGGGGAGACATAACACGGCTCAAGACATGGCACGGCTCAAGACATAACACGGCTCAAGACAAGGCACGGCTCAAGACATAACACGGCTCAAGACCAACCCGTCACCACATTCCTTAATCTCATCTTTTCCACATTCCATACTCTATCTCATTCCCATCATCACACTAAGTCCTGCTAACCATTATTCTTTCAACCATGAGGTACAAACCCAATTTCATCAAATGCGGAAATTAATAGATAATACCACAACAACAATTCAACAAGGCATATAAATCCCGAAATTACGGGTTATCATCAGTTTACAATTATAACAAATTAACATACCAATACTTCCCCAAAAGTTATGAAATTCGACAAAGTAATAGTTTTCTCTCTTAGGAACAACTTCCGTGTTTATAGCTAAGGCCAAATCTGCTCTTAAGCTGGGTAAAAATGCGTACGAACAGAACTTGTCCGAATCTGCCACAGTTTGCCAAAACTCCAATTCCTGAAGATCTAACCGTTGGATTTGGTCCGTTTACATGTCAATACGTAGCTCAGACATCACCCTGTCTTCCTACCAAGTTTCATTGTAATCCTACGACTCAATCGTATCCTACGGGTTTCCAAAGTTTCTGCCCGAATAGACGAAAATTGTTGAAACAGCAGTTTCAGACAGCCTTAGTATTTCAGTCATAACTTTTTACACCGAACTCCATTTGAGTCGAATTATATATCAAAACGTAGGGAATTTGAAGAGCTACAACTTTGTAGTTTTACACATTTCCTAATTTTACCTCTACGTGGCCCGAAAATGCACGAACAGTGTCCAGCAGTGTGTTTCCGGTAGTTCAGTCCGTGAATACTCGTTTTTTGTATCGAAAGACGTTTTTCTCACATTCTACCGATCCGTAAACTGATCAGTCCGTTCAATCAACTTAATATAATGTTACCTACAACCCTTACTCACTAAATCAAGGATCGGGTCAAGATTTTACAAAAATCATCATACAAAAGGTTAAAGTAAGTTTACCGAAGTTCTACCTTAATTCCTGCAGATTAAGCGCGTGGATGAACGATCCGCACCGTTGGGAACGTCCGGAACCCGTCAATTACCCTAGGCTGAAAAGGGCGTTACTAGCGTGTGACCCGAAAGGGTTGATCTTCTAGAATCGCTATCCACTGCCTAGAATAAATGACCTGCTTGAACCAAGTCACGATCAAGAATCGCTATCCACTGCCTAGAATAAATGACCTGCTTGATCAGTTGAGGGGAGCAACTTGTTTCTTGAAAATTGATCTAAGATCAGGATATCATCAGTTGAGAGTACGAGATGAGGACATCTCAAAGACTGCATTCAGGACAAGATACAGACACTACAAGTTCGTGGTCATGTCGTTGGGATTGATGAATGCTCCGACAATATTCATGTGTCTCATGAACAAGATATTCCAACCCTATCTGGATAGATTTGTGGTGGTGTTCATTGACGATATATTGATATACTCAGCCAATAGAGTGGAGCATGAAGGAGACCTGGAGAAGAGTTGCAGCCGCTACCAATTCCATAGTGGAAATGGGAGCATATTTCGATGGATTTTGTGACTGGACTTCCGAGATCATTAAAGTCAAACACCGCTGTGTGGATAATTGTTGACCGTCTCACTAGGTCAGCACACTTCTTGCCAGTGAAAATGACGGAAAACATGGAAGCATTGAGAATGCTCTATATCCAGGAGATCGTGCGACTTCATGGAGTACCAGTGTCAATCGTGTCAGACAGAGATCCTAGATTTGTCTCACAGTTCTGGAAAGGACTGCAAAGGGCACTAGGAACTGACATACGTCTCAGTACTGCTTTTCATCCGCAGACTGATGGACAGACGGAGAGGACAATCCAGATATTGGAGGACATGCTTAGGGCTTGCACCTTAGATTTCACAGGGAATTGGGAACGACATCTACCATTGGTAGAATTCGCTTACAATAACAGTTATCAGGCTAGCATAGAGATGGCACCCTACGAAGCTCTGTACGGCCGCCCTTGTCGATCATCGGTTTGTTGGACTGACGCGGGAGAAACGGGATTGCTAGGACCTGATTTGGTCAGAGACACAACGGAGAAGATCAAGCTGATTCAACAGAGACTGCTTACTGCGCAGAGCCGACAGAAGAGTTATGCGGATCAAAGAAACAGACCCTTGTCGTTCAAAGAGGGAAAACCACGTGTTTCTAAAAATTCTGCCCCGAAGAGGAGTAATTAGATTCGGGAAGAAAGGGAAGCTTTCTCCGCGATATATCGGCCCATTTGAGATTTTGGAGAAAATCGAACGAATGGCCTACCGATTAGCACTCCCGCCACAGATACCGAGTGCATAACGTTTTTTTTTCACGACTTCATGTTAAGGAAGTATCTCGCCCTGCCAAAACACTTGTTAAATTAGGAATATCTTGACATAGATGAGAACGCAACTTTTGAGGAAGAACCAATTGAAATTCGGGACAGCATGGAGAAGCGTATCCACAACAGAATCATTCAGTTAGTACGAGTATTATGGAAAGATCGAAAAATGGAGGAAACAACTTGGGAAAGAGAAGAAGCCATGAGAGCTAATTATCCGCAACTGTTTCCACCTGTCGAGTAATCTGAATTTCGAGGACGAAATTTGTTAAGGGGGATAGATTGTAATACCCCGTATTTTATATATATATATATATTTATATACGAGAATAAGTTAGGTCTATTGGCTCGCACGTTCATTAAACTTTACAAGGAACTTAGAAACTCATCCACAGTAGCTTAGATACCACTGATTTTCTGAACAAAAGAGCTTTTCAAGTGAAATGAGATTTTCCAGGATTATTGAATAAATATTCTTAATCTATTCAGACTAACAAATAGAATCTATGACTAGCATGTCTAGTCAGGCTTTTTCTTGGTTTAGCCCAAACCAAGTGGCGATCCGAAGAACGGATCTTAAAACACGCCAAACGGATTCAACCACTGGAGTTTTCTAGTAGGGTTTTCTTTCTTGGATTAGCCAAAACCAAGTGGCGACTCGACAAATGGTTCTTAAAATACGCCAACAAAAATCCAAAAGTGAGCATAACTTTTAAAGTTGTTTTAAATTCTCGGAATAAAGAATTTTTGTCTTTAAGTAACACGGTTATCGTGAAATGTTTTTAAACGAAAAGTTATCGTGAAACGATTTCTAAACGGATGATTTTTATGTAATATGGCATGTGCACGTTTTCCGAGACGGTATGACCCGACACGTTTTTCAAGGAAATGATCGATTGTGTTATAAGAAGAAATAGAGATGAGAATGAAAATGATGCTGTAACTAAAATTTAGACAATACTGCCATTGGAGTCCGGCCTCAGTTCCCCGGGGTGAACTGGTGGCCAAAGCTCAATGGAATTATACGGTAGTGCTGTTTATAGTTCTCCTCAAATTCCGCGGGTGAATTTGACGGTCAGAACTTACTCAGTACAACACGTAGTAAACGGATCTTATAAACAGGCTGTTAAGTTCGGTGCTATAAGAAAACCGGGACTATGTCGTGTGTGACGCGGAGTTAGCGGACCTCATACTGCAGGAGTCAGTTTATGGGTGGCCGACCCTTCGAACGGAAAGGTTGGTGACCGTTAGAACGGGGTTGTAGAACGGGCCAATAACTTTCGAGAGATGTAAGATGTTGACATGGTTGAAAATTTGAAGAAGAATGCTGTTATGAGAAAATGATACGAGATACTGACACTACACTCTGGATTCTGAAATGATACGAGATACTGATTTTATTAAAGCTGCACTCTGATTTGAAAAGAAATGGGATACTGATTTTATTAAAGCTGCACTCTGATTTGATCTGATATTGATGCATTGACACACATGAACTTACTGTTTTGATAAATGATTTTCAACTATTTACCTGCCACCTACAATATTGTTCTAGAATTGCTAGTTTAAGATTAAGGTAGGGTATCTATTGAGCGTCCTCGCTCACGGTTTCGCCCTGGCATAATACCACGATGTTGCTTCGCGACTTTGACGTATTATGCTAGATTATCACGTTGGACAGGAATACCTCTACGGAGAACACGGAGCCGGAAAACTCTAGTAGTTGAATCCGTTTGGCGTGTTTTAAGATTCGTTCTTCGAATCGCCACTTGGTTTGGGCTAAACCAAGAAAAAGCCTGACTAGACATGCTAGTCATAGATTCTATTTGTTAGTCTGAATAGATTAAGAATATTTATTCAATAATCCCGGAAAATCTCATTTCATTTAAAAAGCTCTTTTCTTCAGAAAATAGGTCAGGCATTATAACTGCGTAAATTTGAAAAGTCGATTTTCATTCGGGCATTATAACTGCGTAAATTAGTTTTCCAAAAGTCCATCGAACATTATAACGGTGCATTTTGATAGTCAATTTTAAATCGTGCATAGTAATGACTAAGTGTGTTTTCAAAGTCTAATTGTTCATAAAATCACTAATCACCAACATAATCACGTTTAATCACAATTAGGCATGTTTAAGCAAAATAATAACATAATTAATATGAACTAGTAAATACTAATCTAAGGTTAAGATAAAGTATCTACCTTAATTCCGATGATTAGTCGGAAGCCGATAAGCTAGTTGAATTCCGGCGGCGTAACGACTAGTCGACCTTTGCTCGAACGCTTTCTTGCTAACTTATTCTACCTTTCTAAGATCTAGGGGTGGTCGAGGGTGGTGGAGTGTAGTGGTTTAGGATGAGTTTCAAGAAGAACACTCAAGAACTCACTCAAGAACACTAGAAAGCACAAAGTGGAGAAGTTGGAAGGTTTTGGTGTGAGAAATGAAGCAAGGTGAGTGAGCTATTTATAGTGAAGCAATGAGGCTCACCTTCCCCAAAAATAATCAGCCATATACCTTCCCCACAAGTGTCCAAACAACCTTTTGCAAAAGAAAAATTTAGGTTTAAAGACTAGTTTTAGGTTAGGAATAATTTCCCACTAAATCAAAGGCTAAACTTAGGTTATGAGTAAATTCCCACTAAATCAAAGGCTAGTTTTAGGTTATGAGTAAATTCCCACTAAATCAAAGGCTAGTTTTAATAAAACAAAATAGGAGTTGGGGATTTAGTAAAGCTTCCGGACGCAGTGTAGTGAAATACTCGGTGTGCACGCGTTCATTTACGGTGCGAAAAGTATAAATAAACAGATTAAATCTAATTCGTTTATTCTAACCAAACTAAATTATAAGCTATACTTATTTAAAAATAAAACCGCTTTAATAAATCGAAATTTTTATTTACGAAATTTCGGGTTATTACAACCTATCCCCCTTAACAAATTTCGTCCTCGAAATTCAGATTTCTCGACAGGTGGAAACAGTTGCGGATAATTAGCTCTCATGGCTTCTTCTCTTTCCCAAGTTGTTTCCTCCATTTTTCGATCTTTCCATAATACTCGTACTAACTGAATGATTCTGTTGCGGATACGCTTCTCCATGCTGTCCCGAATTTCAATTGGTTCTTCCTCAAAAGTTGCGTTCTCATCTATGTCAAGATATTCCTAATTTAACACGTGTTTTGGCAGGGCGAGATACTTCCTTAACACGAAAATATAGCACGAAAATATACTTCATATATAATAATAATTTTTTTTTTTTTGGCATAAAATTTCCTTAACTTGTAGCTACTGTGGATGAGTTTCTAAGTTCCTTGTAAAGTTTAATGAACGTGCGAGCCAATAGACCTAACTTATGATTGAGTTGGGTGTTGAATCTTGATGAAGAACGGTGTGCGATATAGAGAAATTGTTTAGCTTGGGTTGGTCGTGAGGATACGCGAGGATTTGGGTAAGAGAATTCGAAGTACCAGTGTGGTAGAACTTTGTGAGTGCTTAGTGTGTTTGTTGAGTAGATAAGTGCATTGGAATTGGTTAGAAAAGAATTGGGATAGTTTTACATTTGGAGACGGTTTAAACCTAGTTGTTTCCGTGCCTTGGAATGATTTGAAGTTAAGATAGAAGCCGATATGTATCCTAGATGCGAGCAAATCATCCTCACCTATTTGTTGACCAAGGTATCGCTTAAATTTCGAGGACGAAATTTTTGTTCAAGGGGGGTAGGATGTAAGGACCCGCATTTTTATTAGTATTGCGCTTGCATAAATATGATGTGTTACATATTTTCTAAAATATATAATATGGTAGTAATTTCTATATTTTGACGTTCGAAATATTATTTTAGTCGTTTGGTGAATTTTGGGTATTTTTCTGAGAACGAAACCCGGACAGCGCAACTGAGTGTGGCTCGATTTTACACTGCCATTAGAGTGTGTCTCTTGTCCTCATGCGTGGGCTCAATGCCCAGACAACTCAATCCCACTGATTGAGTGCCTATTCCACTTTGTCTTCTTTTTCTTTTCTCTTTTCCTCTCCATCCACTTTGTCTTCTTTTTCTTTCTCTTTTCCTCTCCACTCGTCTTTGCCTCCCCTTTGTCTTCTCTTTTTCTTCTTTATAGCCAGAGCATTGCTCTCCCTCTCAGAAGATGTACGCCCCTCCCTCTCTGATAATTATTTCCTCCTCCATCTCCCTTAAGTTTCTATACTCCCTCTTGTTCCATTCTAATCTAGAAGATCAACCCTTTCGGGTCACACGCTAGTAACGCCCTTTTCAGCCTAGGGTAATTGACGGGTTCCGGACGTTCCCAACGGTGCGGATCGTTCATCCACGCGCTTAATCTGCAGGAATTAAGGTAGAACTTCGGTAAACTTGCTTTAACCTTTTGTATGATGATTTTTGTAAAATCTTGACCCGATCCTTGATTTAGTGAGTAAGGGTTGTAGGTAACATTATATTAAGTTGATTGAACGGACTGATCAGTTTACGGATCGGTAGAATGTGAGAAAAACGTCTTTCGATACCAAAAACGAGTATTCACGGACTGAACTACCGGAAACACACTGCTGGACACTGTTCGTGCATTTTCGGGCCACGTAGAGGTAAAATTAGGAAATGTGTAAAACTACAAAGTTGTAGCTCTTCAAATTTCCTACGTTTTGATATATAATTCGACTCAAATGGAGTTCGGTGTAAAAAGTTATGACTGAAATACTAAGGCTGTCTGAAACTGCTGTTTCAACAATTTTCGTCTATTCGGGCAGAAACTTTGGAAACCCGTAGGATACGATTGAGTCATAGGATTACAATGAAACTTGGTAGGAAGACAGGGTGATGTCTTAGCTACGTATTGACATGTAAACGGACCAAATCCAATGGTTAGATCTTCAGGAATTGGAGTTTTGGCAAACTGTGGCAGATTCGGACAAGTTCTGTTCGTACGCATTTTTACCCACCTTAAGAGCAGATTTGGCCTTAGCTATAAACACGGAAGTTGTTCCTAAGATAGAAAACTATTACTCTGTCGAATTTCATAACTTTTGGGGAAGTATTGGTATGTTAATTTGTTATAATTGTAAACTGATGATAACCGGTAATTTCGGGATTTATATGCCTTGTTGAATTGCTGTTGTGGTGTTATCTATTAATTTCCGCATTTGATGAAATTGGGTTTGTACCTCATGGTTGAAAGAATAATGGTTAGCAGGACTTAGTGTGATGATGGGAATGAGATAGAGTATGGAATGTGGAAAAGATGAGATTAAGGAATGTGGTGACGGGTTGGTCTTGAGCCGTGTTATGTCTTGAGCCGTGCCTTGTCTTGAGCCGTGCTGTGTCTTGAGCCGTGCCATGTCTTGAGCCGTGTTATGTCTTGAGCCGTGTCCAAAGTGGCGTATGGGAACATAACGTATGGGAACATAGGTGTATGGGAACACAGTGTATGGGAACAATGGTGTATGGGAACATAACGAATGGGAACCAAGGATAGGGATGTCTTGAGCCGTGCCTTGTCTTGAGCCGTGCTGTGTCTTGAGCCGTGCCATGTCTTGAGCCGTGTTATGTCTTGAGCCGTGTCCAAAGTGGCGTACGGGAACATAACGTACGGGAACATAGGTGTATGGGAACACAGTGTATGGGAACATGGTGAACGGGAACATCGTAGAATCGACCACGTTAAGGAACACAGTGTATGGGAACATGGTGAACGGGAACATCATATGATTGACTACGCTGATAAAACTTGTGTGTAAAATAAGTGGGTTCTGTTGGTTAATATTATATGTGGTTATTTGATTATGGAAATTATGCATACATTGGGGTAAGGGTAGTTTTACGTTGTTCTACTGAGTGTCACCACTCACGGTACTACGTTACCATGGTATTTGACGCCAGGTACAGGCGACAATATGGAGTATTCAGAAGATAATCCTGTAGCCGTTGAAGAAGTTGCTGAGTTGACCGAGCCTTGGCTAAACCAGTAGTTTAGTTGTTGGCTCTGTGCTTTTAAGTATTTTATTAAGATTTCAAGTTGTAATAAAGACATATTTTATTCTAGTACTTCATGTGTAGAAGTTTGTAATAAATCACTTTCAACTTTATTCGGTATTGTAATATTTAAACAATGTTTGTAATAAATGGGCTGTGTTCCTCTAATTTAACTTTTCAAAAAAAAATAATACAGCTCAAAGATCTTCAAAATCCTTTAATTAACAAACCGAATTTTCGGGGCGTTACACTTCCGATGATCAAAAAAATTAGTGAAATGTCACTAATTTTGAAAATTTCTAATTTCGAACATAAAATTCAAAAAAAATCACCACCCCACCTCCAGCCAACCACCACCCCACCTCTAGCTAACCACTTCTAGCAACCAAAAAAATTAGTTAAATGTTACTAATTTAAAAAAATTCTAATTTCGAACATAAAATGCAAAAAAATCACCACCCTACCTCCGGCCAACCACCTCCCCACCTCTTGCCAACCACTTCTGGCGGCCAATTTTTTAAAATTTTAATTTCGAACATAAAATTCAAAAAAATCACCACCCCATCTCTAGAGAAATGATAAATGAGTAGTTAGAAAAAAAAATGATAAGTGAGGCAGTAGCTAAACCTTGTCTTTCTCAATCTAGTCAATGACAGGCACCAGAGGGCTATCTTCATCACCATAGCAAATCTCCACTGGTTGAACATGTAAAACTAATGACAGTGGATGATTATACCTATACTCCCAACAAACCCATCTCATATACTCACTGGAAATCAGTAAAGTAGAAGGAGAAATGCCTAAACTAATTGCAGCACATGATTAGACCTAATTCTCAAGAAATCCACGTGATATACCCTTGAATTTTCACAAATTCTCAGTTAGATACCATGAATCAATGACCAAAATACAATTCAAACGAAGAAATCAAAGTCACTTCAATTTGTTCCCTTTGTTGATTTTCATCACCAACAACAGGACTAGCTGAAGAACACCACAAGTTTGCCCTGCCCCAGCTCTCTCTCTATCTCTCTCCAAAGAGCACAAAATGGGGTTTCCCAACCCTCCCAACAGATTTGTTGGGAAGACCACTAGGGAAAGTTTTCTCTCTCAAAACACACAGTGTCTCGTGTTGCGATGTCGGTGATGCTCCGGCGACGCTACGCTCATCTTAGGGGCGGAGGAGGTGTTAGTAGGGGTGGTGAAGAGTACGGAAGTCCGGAGGAGGTGGTGGGGGTGGAGGAGGTGATGTTTCGGCTCAGATCTACGTTTTTGTCCTTCCCATGAATTTTAGGATGTCCTTCCCACATATGTGAAAAATAGTGTGTCCTGTCCTTAAAAAGGGTTAAAAAATGTTGCATTTTTGACTAATTTTTCCTATTTTTTTTAATCAAATATTTGTCTTAAATTCCAAATAATATATAAATACATTTAGTTAACTTAATTTTAAATAACCGTCAATTTATGGATATTATTGTGAACATGACATTCATTTATTTTTTTGATTAACAAATATAGTTTATATTTCTATTATAAATAGCCATTACAGGTTGTTTGTTACAATAAAATACAGTGAAAAATGCTAAACCAATGATTAACGGACATCGAATGATTTAGTAGGAGCATCAATTGAACAAAGGTTGGCATTTAATGAAATTAGACTAATTAAATTTGACAAAGATACTTGAAAATGATAAATATAAAATAATTTACAAGTGTACTTGGTAATTGACAAGGATCATTGACCATTGATACAACTGCCTAATGTGCATCGACTGACTTGATTAAGACTTTAACCAGTTAATCAAACCATTTGAATTGACCAATGCTTCATAATTAGCAGATGTAGCAGTTAAGAATGATTTTGATTGATAGTGATCAATAAGTGAGGATTAATGCAAATGCATATGTATAAGTAATAGTGTTGGTGATTAACGGTGATCATTGAACATTTATATGATTGGCGAAAGTGAATTGAATGATCTAATTGAAAACCGGACCATTTGGTCGGATCAACATCTTGGAGCCGTTTGTCATGTCATCAGAACCGGATCGACTCATACCGGAATTCCCAGATTCGGGCACGCCCGTTATGACAGGTAAGATTCATGGAAGGCAACTCAAGGCACATGCGCCGAATCATTCTTATCCTATTCGTCAGGGGTGATGTTAGCCGAGCAATTACCATGCGTGTCAGACAAAATGGTGTACTTGGAGGGGCAAGTCATGAGAACACTATACATATAAGGTACAACAATCAACCCTAAAGAGTACGCCGCCCACTATCTGAATACTTTCTCTTAACAGTCGGAGTGACTTCTAGTCGAACCACAGACCAGTTAAGACGCTTATAGTTGTTAATTGTGTAGGCTTACTTTGTTCTTACCGCTGTAGCTCTCAAGCGAGTCAGAGGTTCAATCAATGTTACTCTCAGAATCAGCAACCCCCACACAATACAAAACAAACATAATTTTGCACCAAAGCATTCGATCATATCGGTTGTAACAACCCATTTACTTAAAAAAAATTCTTGTTTGAGCCAGGCAACCTTAAACCCCATAAAGTACAACTTAATTTGCAACCAGGAAAAATAAAAAAATAAAAACTTTGCAACAAGAAGCAGCTTAGTACTTGATAAACTAGTACAAACTACAAGCCCATTTACCCAAAACACCATAACTTTCTAACCAAGCAATCGTCAACCCAAACAAATAATTCTGAATCACAAATCAAACCACTACGTTTCCTCGAAAGGCCACACATATTCAAAGAACTAGAAGTTGGGCACGCACTCTCTGTGAGCGTGTGAGTAGGTGGGGTGTTGAGGGGTCTTTTTTTTGTAGAGTAGATCGTTTTTTTGGATAAATATGTGGGTTATAGTTGAGCTTGGTTAGTTAATTACTCCCTCCTTCCCAAAATGATAGTTCATTTTGGAACTGTATGCCATTTTCAACGTCTTATATCATTTAGTTTATAATAGTTTTTTATGATTTTGAAAATTTCTGATTTTATCTCTGTTATTGTGGCTAATGTTCAGGATAGGATTTGTTTCTAGGATAAGTGGCCTCATTCTAGTGAAAATTTTAGTTTGATCTATCAAACAATCTGTAATGCATATTTTTTGAGGTTCACATTAAAAGATATAAGCCGTTGAAAATGACACACAATTTCAAAAGGGACTATCATTTTGAGAGGGAGGGAGTAGTTAGTATAACGTTTTTTTTTTATTAGGACAATGTTTTTTTTTAACTGCTAAAAGGTGGGAGGGGCAACCAGCGCAGCAACCCCTTTGGGCATTACCATAGGGCCTCTCGATCCGCTGTGTAATGTCTGGTTTGAGCCGTAGCTATTGTCGGAATGACAAGCCGTCACCACAACGCTACCTAGGTACGTACTAGATGGACAAAGGGCCCTGTATGCTAGTCCTGCAGTTGGCGGGACTCAAATCTTATCGAATCGTGTACAGGAGGAAGAACCATTTAAGTCCACTCACCTTTGCTGTTGAGAAAATTTTGGATGCTAATAGGATACCACGTGTACCCTTGCACCACGTCCAGACCATCCAATCAATGCAATCGATGGCTGAGATCTGAGTACTCTCTCTCCCCCCTTTGGCAGACTCTCTCTCCTACTTTTCTCTCTCCATAATCTGAGCCATCCATGCGTTGATCGGACGATCTGGATGTAGTGCAAGGGTACCACGTGGACCATATTCTATTTGCATCCAAAATTTTCTCCTTTCTAGTCTACCACCTTCAGACAATGCTGAAAATCATTTTGTGACACAATTTTGAAATTTTGTTCGTCCTCAGTTATTGGAATAGACAGGTACTTTACCCGGAATTTCAGCGATTCGGGGCTCCGTATAATGCCCATTACACACAACCACAGCATCATACACTTCAACGAACTCCTCCCCACACATTCTCGACCTTATCTTCCACTTCCCTCCCTCCAACCCAACCCGCCTCACCTCCGCGCCGAACCTCACCGACTCACTGAGTCCAAACTCGGTCGTAAAATCCTTTAAATACTCCAACACCTCCCAATGACCCGGGAACCTCCTCGGGTCCCTGTGGGGCCCCTTCTTGGTTACCAACGGGTAGTCCCAAAAACCCATTACTTCTCGGGGCAGGTTGGTCCGGAGGGAAGCGTAGATGCTGCTGTGGATTACGGTCCGGGCTGGGTCGAGCCCGAGCGGGTCTGACTCAGTGGACGGGTTGTAGACCCACGTGCCGCCAATCTTACGTTGTTGCTCAAAGACAACCGCTTTGAGGCCCTCTCGCCGGAGCTCGCGGATGGCGACTAGGCCAGCGGCTCCGGCACCGATGACGGCGACGGTGTGGGGGGTCGGTAGAGGCATGGAGTGGAAAATTGAGGTTGGGCTTGAGGTGTGGAATGTGCTGCATTTCGTTGCAGTATGGATAGAAAACGTTGAGCGTGTCCGGTCGCTTTCTGCTGTGGAAAAGAAAATTCTTTCTATGTTTTTTGGATCTCCTGAGCGTGTCCGGTCGTTTTCTGCTGTGGAAAAGAAAATTCTTTCTATGTTTTTTGGATCTTTCTATTATCCGCCCACTGGGCAGACGGTAAAACACAAAATAATCATAATCTTACATGAAAGAGTTTTCACTGTTTGAATTCTTACATGTAAGAATTCAGATTCTATACACTTTATCGTCCGCTCATTGGGCGGACGGTAGATTAATCCATTGCCTCACTTTTTTCCTACGGCTCTGCAACGTGCACATGATTTCTCAATAATGTAAAAAACGGTTTTTCGATTTTTTTTGTTGTCTTTATTCATTTTTTTTTTTTAACATTTGTTAGTTTTGCGTCAAGTTTTTATGGTTTATGGATTCGTCTCAACAACAAGTATAAAATTATGGTCGAAACTTAATTTTTTTTAATAAAACCAAAATTAAACCAATAAACTGGTTTATTGGTGTTTACTTTTGGCTTTATTCAAAAAAATATTAGTTTCAACCATAATTTTATACTTATTGGATTCGTCTCGTCTCGACGAATCCATAAAGCTCGAAAACTTGACGCAAAACTAACAAATGCAAATTTTTTTTCAATAAAGACAAAACGAAAAAATCAAAAAACCAGTTTGCAACTTTTTTGCCAAAGCACCCATGGTCGTGTACATAAGATTCCGTGGAGCCCATTACGGGTATCCACAAACAATTTAGATCGTTTATTAAATTTAAAATAATATTTTGAGTTATTCCGTAAAAAATCAACTTAGGCTTAGTTTTCCATTTGATAAAATGGAGATTTGCTAAAATCAAGTGGGTGATTTTAGCAAATGAAGTGGGGAGGAGATTTTATCTCCAATGAATCTGGACAAGCGTGTGTCCAGATTCATTGGAGATAAAATATCCTCCCCACTTCATTTGCTAAAATCACCCACTTGATTTTAGCAAATCTCCATTTTATCAAATGAAAAACTAAGCCTTAATTGAACATCTGTAAGTGATTAATCCAGTTTTTAGAAGTTTCATTTAGAATTCAGGATCTTGAATTCTCAAGGAATGTTGAGAAAAAGTTAGACAATTGAATCAAGTACTTAAAGATATCTGATTGAGATTTTTTTTTTCCATAGAGTGACTCAAAAAATTATTTTAAAATTAATAAACGGTTTGGATCGTTTGTGGAGACTCCAAGTAGGCCTCACAGATTTGTTTGTGCACGATTTGTGTACAAATCATCTGTGCACGCAGACATTCTGTTTTTTTCTAGTGGTTATTTAGAGATTCTTGAACATTCTTTATGTGGCATATAAAACGGTTTCTTTCCATTTGGAGACGGAAAATCCAGGGGTACCGACCCCCTGGTACCGATCACGCACCGACTGGTGCCGAGGATCTACTTGTGGGTTCCACACGATCAATCCGAGCCATCCATTCATTCTAGAATCAAATTCATTTTTTTGGACGAAATGGAGTGATTTTGGATCGAGCACTTAGGAGCGCCCGATTGAGGTGATTTCCGCGTAGCCCCATTAGGAATTCAACTATGGAATGAATGGACGGCTCGGATCGACCGTGTGGGATCCACAAGTGGGTTCCCGACGCCGTCGGTGCGTGGTTGGGTACCATTTGGTCGGTACATATAGAACGGTTCTTTTGGAGATTCTTGTACTTTTTTGTATGGGCAGCGTTCCATAACGCTCATATGTCAAGACAATCCAACCTCATTCACATATTCCATTCAAAGGTCGTGTGGCACAAAAAAAACATTTTAACGTTGAAATATCTTTTGGGAAACAATTTTGACACTTACAAATTTTGATAACTGCATTTTAATTTTGAAAACTACATTTTAATACCTGTTTTTTAGTATTTAAATTATTTAGGTTGATATTTGCACTTAGCCCCTAGGACTGTTCGTAGCCCCTAGGACTGTTCGTGGACCAGATTGGTCCAGTTCTCTAGTAAACTAGGAACTTGGTTATTTTAAATGATTCTAAAAAATTAAGAACCAAAACCTAGCGAATATATGCGTAGAACATGACGAGAACCGCACTGTTAAATTGGTCTGGTTTTGATCAGTTCTAGTTCTATCCAATTAGCCTCCAAACACTTTTTCAAAGTACTATATGAACTCATAAAATAACTATATGAATTTTATTAAGATTTCAAAACCAATTAGGAAAGTATTGGACTAGGAAAATAATGAAGGTACTGGGTATTGAATACTCAACACTCTAGGAATCATTTTTTTTAAATAACCGGATATCTGGGTCAGCTTGCGCGCGCGTCCCTTGACTAATTCTGGGGCCCTCGTCTCTTCAGATCAACAAGCTGCGTAAGAGTTATGTCTCTCGTTTTTTGCGAGAATGGTTGTTTTGTCTATGGACCAATATTTCGTCTCTAGATCGGTTTCTTTTAGATAATGCTATTTCACAAGAATACCTGTGCTACAGTTCTCGAACCCTATATGATATCTTTTGCGGCGTAACTCGTGGTGGCTTGTCAAATCTGTAGTTTATAGAGTACATTGTGGCAATCATATTTGGTTGGAGCCTATATGATCGTTTGAGCACTTGTTGTGTCACGCCCTCATTTTTAATAATCAAACTACAAATATAATCCATGTGGGATTGGTCAAAAGTCATACATATCATCTTTGAAAAGTCAAGTCAATAGTACATATTCAAGTCAAATTCCACGTGTCTCCCCCCAAAGGGTACCCATACCCAAATGCATAAGTACTAAAATGAGTTAAAGTTATTACATATTTCGAATATTGTCAAAAGATTGAAGAAATTAAAGTTACATGATCATCTCCCGAAAATATACCAAGTATGGAGAGAATAAATAACTTCATAATCAAATAAGCTTCATGCCATGCATTCATACTCCAAGCATCCATCTCATGGTCCTTGCTGGTTACCTAAAAATGTGAAAGTGAGCTCACTAGCCCAATAGGAAATTCATTTGTAGACACCCCAATTTTGACCCGAGAAACTTGTCAAGCATCCCCAAGGATGAAAATGCTCGATAAGAGCACACGAGACTTGATTGTGAACTTGGAAACCCCTCCTAAACCTCTTCAAAATAAACCCAATCCTACACCAACTTATAGTACATTCAAAACCCTCTTTTTTGATATATAATAGGTCTCAATCCGTTTTGAAATGAGGGAGATGTGCACGTTTTACCAAAACGACTTATTTTTTCGACCTTCTGAGGGCAAAATGGTCACATATTTTGATGTACAAATCATATTGGGTTCAAACCACTAAGGTTAGAAAGTAGACTTGACAAGCTTTTCAACGCTTCAAACCATGCACAAAATGGAGTTTGGTAGCACCCGGAATGGCCACGCAAAGTTTGGAATTTTGTGCTGTCTCCAAGTCCAGGCGCCTGGATTGGATGATTCCAGGCACCCACATTGAATCTAGGCACCTGGACTCACTCCAGATACTTGGTCCCCAAGGTGAAATGGGTGGGGAGGAGCGTCTTGGAGATCTTGGCAGGGATATTTTGCAGCAAAATAGTGGAGAGAAGATAGAGTGTCATAGTGAACCCCTAACTTGACCCCTAAGAAGTCCAAGTGGCCCCTTTTGAACCTTTCTTTGCCTATTTAAACGCCCCTCCTCCTCCATTTGAGAAGAGATCAGTCCTCCCCTCTCTCCCTTACTGTTGTTCTGCCCAAATATCCCCAAAAAGCTGATCCCAAACAACTCCCTTTCAATCTCTCTTTATTTCATTCAATTTCAACCTTCAAGCCCATTTTCTTACCATTCTAGCTCCACACATTCTCATCCTCAACAATCAAACCTCCACCAAGGTACCAACAATCTGATCTTCATAGTTCCAGAGGCTAAATCTCAGTCCACTCAACCACCAAAATCACCCAAACTTACAACCCAAGTTCAAAAATCAAGCCTTCAAGGTAGTTATCTACCAAATTTGCTCAAAAAGGCCCTGAGGGAACATCAACCAAGCTCTAGCTAGTCTTCCATACTGGCTTAGAGTTTGGGAAAGGTCTTAAACATCACAGGAAAAGATTTCATTTGTGTTCCAGTACCAGATCCGGGCGCCTGGATTAGCCCTTTCCAGGCGCCTGCATTGAGTCCAGGCGCCTGAATTCACTCAATGTAGGCGCCTGGATTCACTCCCCTTTGCCATATTTTCTGCCTTTTCTTGTATTTCAATTAGTCCATGGGAGATAATTTGCATACATTGATACTAGGGTAATCATATCTCATATTTTAATCTTCATTTTAAGGGGTATTTGAGTGTTTCAAAGGCAAAAACCATGCTTTTCAAGATTTTTATCATGCTATAAAATTTATCTTGAGATTCATTTCATCCACAATGTCATTAAACATCATTTATAGTGTGTGTGGATAAGCTAGGAGCATTGCACTTGTGATTTACTGTGGAACCTGGAAGATGGAAGTTGCTGTCTAAGAGGCCATCCAGGCGCCTGGATTGGCCCATTCTAGGTGCCTGCATTCAATCCAGGCGCCTGGATCTGCCAAATCCAAGTGCCCAGACTGCTATCCAGGTGTGGTATGTTTGATGTTTGCGATCAGTTTCTGGGACACCTTGGAGCAGTTTGAGCATGATTTGATCAAGTTTCAATGTTCTATGCATATAAATCATTCACTCATGACATTTTGCACAAGCATCCACCCACATTTCATTGATCTTTTTTGATACATTCTACATTCTTTCACATGAATATGTGCTCAAAGTCCATTCAAACAACATTTTCAAAATCCCTTAAGCATTTAATAAAGACTGGCGGTCGCACCAGGCGCGTGGGGTGCTTTAAATTCCTTCCCCTAGCGTAACCTAGCTCCCAGACCCGAGAAATCTCATTTTCGTGGACTATCCCGCGGAGTGTTCACAACATTCTACTAACGTTAGGTGTATAAAGCATGATATGTGCACATGAAGTTCAATACTATGAATAATTTGAGAAAAATATGGCACGGAGGGCTAAACAAGTGATAAATGACTACAAAGTACCCACGTGTCCAAAGAAATACCAAAGTGTCCAAACGTGTATCCAAATATCCAATTTCAAGAAGATATGGATTGAGAGCTTCTCTATCTACACTAGAGAAAGAATGCACTCCCCTTTAAAAAAAATTTCTACCCTAAATTTTTAAACCAGACCCTCAATCATCCTACTTGTAGGGCACATCTATCTATATTTCGAGATTCACTCCAGTAAAATCCATCCAAGGGTTTGGTTTTATCATGGGCCGAGCCCTGCACCTTATGGAGGTCATCTCCAGTCAACTGAGACTTTATTAAAGGTTCAACCCAACTGCAGTTCATCTCAAGGAACTGTAGTTAATTCAAAGCATTTTCATCAGCATTGCAACTCCAAGGGGAAAGCCCTACATCGCAAGGGGCTTACTGCCTTTCTTAGTCAAATGGAATCCAGGTAATGGGTTTCCATTTGCATTTATATCTCTCATGTCTGGTCAAGCTCCATGGTAGATGGCGGTCTACTACAATCCCATTTGAGCTCAAACGAAGAGCATAGAGTAGGGATGGTTACTTTTCATTGAGTTTTGGTCGAACTTCCGATGCAATCCAGTTCCTCTTTGCTAAGTGTCGTTGATGTCACGACAAAGGGGGTAATACCATCAACAGTTCTAGTACGCATAGGAGATCCAATGTCCAAACTCATGGTAGTGATCTTCCAAGACCCTGTTGCTCTGGTTGTTTGGGTTCCATAGAGAGTTCATCCGATGGAAATCTGGTAATCAAGTGAAGAGGAGGAGAGTAAGATTCACTCTCCCTTTGCAAGTGGGTTTTGTTTCAAGGGTACCAAGTTCTGTCCCTTTCGGTGCAGACTACATCAATTGTTATCCCACTTTTATTTGTCTTGTGCATTCAATAGTCAATTCATTTTGGAGGGAAAAGTGGGTTAGCAATGAAAACACATGGTGGGCAAGGGTTACAGCTGCCCAGATGGGGATCTCAAGGCATAGAACTGGCAAATGTCCAGCAGATTCTTAAAATGGAGGGTTGTCTCTTGGGCCCCACTTCTCTACTCAACCGAAATGGTTGAAAATTACATCAAGTGCTTCATGTGGGTCATGAGCATTACCACAGTTTACTCGTATTCAATGGACTGTGGGTTCCTTTGTCCATTTTGTCGACTTAGTGGGTCCTTCTCCATGTGCGACCCCAATATTATGGCAGTGCACACAAATGTTGTCATGCTTGTTTTGTATAATTATCTCTATCCTTGCGGGTTGTGCAAGGGCATCCTATTTTCACACCCCGGCGGGTTGTACCGGGGAGTACGCAACTTTCTTTTCTTTTCTTTATTTTGATTTTGTCCTCCTTGAGGTATGCCTCTTGTAGGTTGTACATTCGCTTAGCCCCTTTTAATTTCAAGCTAAATTACCCAAAAAAAATTCAATTTCATCAAAATACCGTGTCTTTCATAAAATTCTTTCATTTTCAAATATTTCTAAAAATAACCACTTGTCTTTAATAGGTAGTTAATCCCTCTGTCGGATTTCATGGGCTCCGTGCACCCCTGCCGGATTTCATGGGCTTCGTGCACTCATGGCCAGGGACGCACCGAACGGTGTCCCTAGTATTCATAATTACCATTCTCAAATATCCATTTAATACAATTCATTCATCAAAATATTTCAATGGATCATATTTCTTTCCAATCATCACAACTTTATCAAAAGTGTCAAAATCAACTCAATGTTGCATGTGTCCCTTACGTTGCGTCATCACGTGTCTAGTGTCCAAGAATATGTTCAAATATCATGAAATTTTGAGTAAACAACCAACAGTACGGGGGTTTAATTAGAACAAGGCTTTCAATAAGTTATGAAAAGTAATTGATGAATAAGGCAAGTATAAGGTCAAACCACCCGATTGGATGTCAAAGGAGGGCAAAACAAACAACCCAATCAACAAGGTGGTCGATAATAAGTAAGATTTTATGTGACGACCCTCACACTCGAAAAGTGATTACGATTGTAGTTAGTGATTAAAATGGTAATTTTAACGCTTTTAAATTTTCAGAAATAGGAAATATGAGGTAGAATATGGGTAATTTTTAACTAGCGCTTCACGTATTGGACGTGAACGGGGTCACAAACACTTATTTGATAGCCAAGGGCCAACCATTTAGGAATTTGTGTTCCGATATTTTCTTAGAATTCTGAGAACAGGGTTACTCTTAAAATAATTTATTTATGCTATTGTGCGTATCCTGTATTTTTCTGAGTCCGGAACTCGGACAATTTTCTGGACCGTACTACTCACGCTCGGCTATGGCTAAGTGTCAAATTATTTGACACATGGGGGGACACGTGGCATAAGCACAACTAAGTGCTTTGTTATTTATATAATACATGTATATTACTCTAGTAAGTAGTAAGTGTAGTATATAGATTTTATTTAGTTAAAACTAATAAGGGAAAAGGGGGAGTCGGCAAAAACAGAGAAATAGAGGAAGAAAAGAAAAAGATAAAAGGGAAGAAGAAGAAGAAGCATCGGTGGCTAGCGGTGGTGGTTCACGGCAATCGGCCGGAACCCATTTCGTGTTTTCGCCAAAGAAATTTGACTATCCAGTTAGGTAATCTTCTTCCTAAAGTACTTTGATGCCATTAGGTTAGAAGGGACTACTGTAAAACCCTTGTTCTTGGTGTCTAAAAACCATGACCATAGGATTTTAAGATGTTGAGAGTTGTTTTGTTCTATAGAAGTTGTGCAAATTCTGATACAGATTTCGTAACCCTTAAAGATTGCCATTTTGGAGACCCTTACGATATGAATTGAATTTTGAAGTCTTCACAACTATTGTGGTACGTTTGAATACGAAGATTTTGGTACCAGAATCATGTAAAACGGATTAATACAGAATTAGTTATGAATTATTTTGTGCAGCCTGTTATTTTCATTGCGAATCTGTGTTGAACGACCTTATTTTGATTTCTGGCCATTTTCCACAACTAATATGGTTATGAGGTTTTTGCTGGAAGTGTACTTTGATGTTGGGAGTGTTTTGGCGCTGGAACCAAATCATTTGGATAAATATGTGATTTTTAGTAAATAATTGATGGAAGGCTGTTTGTCTGCTCCAGGAACTGCATACTAGCTGTCTTGTTTTGATTTCTAGGAACAACCCTTTCCAAGTTTAATTTTGAAATTTTTTACTGAAAATAAAGGTATAAATTATGCATATTTTGGCGCTGGTGAGGCGTATCGCTCCGGGTCCGACCATTGTAATTGGTACTGCTAGAGTGCCAGAAGAGAGTGCTGATAGAGGGGCAGAGGTTTCAGAGCCTCCACTGTTTATATTTGTAGTTGGTTCTTCCCGTAGGCCAGGCTTGACTTTAGCAGACACTTTGGAGGGCGCGAGAGATGAGGACACTGCGGCAACTTTGCAGGAGTCTCCTCAAAATGAGAATATTCTGATTCAGGAGGGTGTGTCATCTCATGTTCGAGATGTTGAGCAGGAGGAGAGGCAGAGAGAGGCTGAGGTAGCTGCCGGGGAGGAGCGTATGACCATAGTCCGGGAGGTTGAGTTGGCATTGGAGCACAGAGTTCCTTTTACGCCTGCTACTTACGGGCCACGAGTTCACTTCTTTGTTCCTCAGGGATGTGACACATATACTCCTTTGCTGCCTGCGTACTTGGATACAAATGTTGTGCGTGATTCCTCGACCCATATTGCTTACAGAAATCCCTTGGTATACATCTTGTTTATTCTTTGCTACTTGTATCTATTTGCTATACATTTCTTTTGACAATGACTGTTAGAAATGGTGCCATGCCTTTGACAGACTCAGAGATCCATGGGTGGTTATGGAGGTTTTGCGAGTTCTCTGGCATATTACCATGCGTTGTCGTCAAGTGTGAGGGCTTTGGTCGATGCTTCTGGGTTTACCATCTTTATTCGACTCTTGACAGTTACCAGAATAGATCGCAAGCTGATACGGGCTCTGGTGGAGAGGTGGTGGGATACCACTAATACCTTTCACTTCAAGTTTGGGGAGATGACTATCACTCCTCTTGACTTTGCTGCTATCACCGGTTTGAGAGTTGGAGGCAAGCCCATTCCATTTGATTCAGAGCTATACTTAGACACTGCTACCGTAGAGCACTACTTGGGGAGGAGGCCTGGAGATATTGAGCCTGGGGTGAGATACACTGTCTTGGTGGATTTCTGGGACCATGAGCCGGAGTCAGAGGAGGAGGCTAGACAGATGGCAAGGGCTTACTTGTTATACCACTTTGGTGCTTCCCTGTTTCCGAATAGGCAAGGCATGGTGCAGTTGGGTTGGCTACCGGCGCTGGAGAATTTAGAGACTGCTGGGAGATTTGACTGGGGCGGTGCTGGCTTGTGCACCGTGTACTGCTTCCTAGGTTGCGTTTGCCGTGGAGTAGGCACGAGTCTTGGTGGCTATTGGAGAGTACTGGAGGTAAACTTTGTTTGCATTTCTCCTTTGTGTAAGACCATGTATTAGCCATATTTCTTGATTTAATTGGTTTTTGAACATGCAGGTGTGGGCTTATGAGGTATTGGGAGTATTCGCCCCAGCTAATTCACATAGCAATGAGAACGTGCTCCCGCGTGCTGAGAAGTGGGGATTGGAGCTCACAGGAGCATGTGACCATAAGGGAGATTTGAGGAGCTTCAGACTCTTTCTTAATTCTACCACGGGAGACAGAGTAAGCCTTTTGTGGACAGTCGACCTCCACGCCGGTTTCGTTTGAAATTGATGTTTTGAAAATAAAGTCGCCACTCGGGTTTTTGGAAAATGGTTTAGGACCCGAGAAACCAATTTGAAAATAATTTGGAAAACAAATTGAAAACCAGAGATTCGTTTTGGATTCGGGAGCCAGCTTACGAACGGGGAAGGGTTTTAATGCACCCCGCTCGCCCGATTAAAAATCGGTCTTTACTAAACATTTGTGGAATTTTTAGAAACTATTTTGATGCCAAACTTTATTCAAATAAGCAATTAAATCATGCAAAACAAATGATTTAAATAATTGAAATAAAGAACAACTGATACGAGCAATCAAGTAATAGTAACTACTTAAAAGGAAAAATCATGTTCTTAAACTGTTTATAAAGGAAACTGATTTAAAATTCAGATTTAAAAAAGTGTGCCGTACGGCACACAAAGTGTACTGTGCGGTATAGAAAGTGTGCCGTGTGGCACTGTTCAAGGATCAAACGGTCAGATTTTCAAAAGTGTGCCGTACAGCACTCCAAGTGTACCGTGCGGTACATGGGAAGTGCCGTGCGGCACTGTTTCCTTCACAAATAGTTCAAACTTTGGTTTTTCGATATGATTGAAAAGAAGCACATACAAGGCATGAAATATGGTTAAAAGCAGACTATTTTGAATGAGAAAGCAGTGTGTTTAAATGGGACATGTTCCTCCTCACTAAATTACCCCGTACGATGCGATATTTTCACCGTACGACGCAACCGGGAGGCTTACAAACAAAACGGGTTTTACTGTAACATGGGCGTACCGAATGTGGAGACAATATTGACGATTATCCCGCACTCGGCATCCCTCCGCTCAGGATATCAAAGTTGAGAAATTGGCAAAACGGAAATATACCTCCAGCGGGAAACTCACGGATTGAAACTCCTTCTTAATCTTTTGAACGCAGCTTGGACTTCCTCTTGACTCCAACTTCACTCTGATACTGCAGCTATGATGATTGGCGACCAGATGTTGAACAAATTTTGAATGGTAACCCCACGGCTTTGGGACCGATAACTGAGGATTGGGTTTCCTGATTGGGTTTGCTTTTGGGAGAGATTGAAATAGTTATGGGATTGATTTGTGAGAGTGGTAATTGGGATATGGAATGGATAGAGGGTTTGACAGAATTTAGAGAGGGTTTTTCATGATTTTTCTTCACAATTTTCCCTCTCTTTTTTCATTGGAATCGATCAGTATTTATAGGGAATGAGTGAACTTGATCTCCAAGTTTACTTCCTCTCCACACCAAGGAATGATGGCTCTAGGGTAGGCTTTCTTTCTCGCACGAAATCATCATGAGCAGAGAAGCAAATTCGTCAACATTTGAGCTGCTGGGAACTATGCAAAAGCTGTTTGACAAATGATAGTGCCATACGGCACACAAACTGTGCCGTGCGGCACACTTCCACCGCCAAAATTCAAAAAACTGTCGTACGTGACTTGGGCTATGCCGTGCGTGAAAGATGAGTACCGTACGGTACTGTTGACTGAGTTGACTTGGAGAATTTCAATCCGAGAGGCCTTCCGGGCATTTCCTTTCATCATCGGGGATTTAAATGTATACGAGAGTCTCATTTTGGGGTTTCTACACCTTTTGGTGATCAACTTTTCATGTTCTCTTCCCTTTTCATTTTCTAAAAAATGACAAACCTTTCCCTTGCAGATGAGGTGGAATGTCTGGGATAGGTCGCGTAAGGATTATCTAATCAAGAGTAGGGAGTGGACACGGAGTTGAGTGCTGTTGGAGTGTCCATATGGCTGGCGATGGTACTTGGGTGACAGAGTGTCTCATCAATCTCTCGGGATTGACCATTTCAGAGTGCCTTCGCCTCTTCCTCTGCTTGTTCAGAGGACCGCTGAGTATACTCGAGCAGAGATAGAGAGGTACACAGTGCCGACAGAGGTGGTCTTCAGCCCTTCGATAGACTACGAGGGATACTTGAGTACTCATTTGGCATATGATCTGGATATGGAGAATCGCTTGAGAGCTGCTCCTGCTTTACCTGAGTTGAGGAGAGAGATTGAGGTAGTGACTGCCGATGGAGCACTTGGAGTAGTGACGGTGCCTCTTATTACTCCTACAGTTACTCTTGCCACGACAGAGGTGACTTTCGATTGCCTCACTTGCTTTAATTATCTTCTCATATATTACTGATGCATCTTTGTATTTCAAATTCCTGCTGAATGGGGGGCGGCATTGTACCAGTTGGTCCAGGACTTGCAGGCCATGGTTCGTCAGTTTGTGATGGGCATGGCTCCAGAGGTGCATCTGCGAGCTAAGCCAGGAGTTGTACTTGGTCGTAGGCAGAGTACTACCAGAGAGAGGACACCGGCTCGTGGTACCAGAGAGCTTGGCAGAGGCATAGGCCGAGGCGCTGGAGAGATTAGTAGAGGTAGAGAGACTGGTCATGGTACCCGTAGGAGGAGAGAGAGTAGCCATGGAGCAGGGACCAGCAGCGAGAGAGGGGCTAGTCGTAGAGCTACTCCTAGTAGTGGAGCTGCTGAGGTATATATCAGACTTCCCTTTCATTTCAGTCAATCATTCATACTTCACATTGTTCTTTGACAGACTTTGTTGCTTGTGCAAGGAGCGTCAGGTTCCCGGAGTGCCAGGCGTTTAGCGTCTCGAGTTGCTTCAGCAACTCCAGCCTCAGGCCGAGTCTTGCAGCCCAGGAGAGGAGGAGGGAGAGTGCATAGAGAGAGGAGTCTGCGGAGAGTAGTAGTACTAAGAGCCATCCTCCCACACCGGAGGAGTACAGACACCAAGGATATGAGCCACCAAAGCGTCCTCGTACCTGAGATAATTGTTAGTAGTAGCTTTTTATGAGGTGGGGACTGCGAGCCGTGGTAGTAGACTTAGCATTGGGCCTGTTTGTCCCTGGATATGATTATGCTCATGATGTGAATATTTTTAGTTTGATTTTATAAAAACTTGCGCCTTGATTTGCTTTTATTCACATTAGCAATGAATTTGAAAAAAAAAATCAAAGTTTGCACATGGGTATTTAGTTAAGACAGCTGAATTGAGACTTGTACATGGAGAAACTGACTCGTATTTGTGGTTGTGACTCACATGACTCGATGAAACAAAGGAACTAGCTTTTGGATTTATAGGTACAATGTAAAAATCAATGATAATCAACACTTGTTGTGCATACGTGCCAGTATTGCTACTGACAAAGGAATGTAACATGACGCGCGTGAATTGATCAAGCTCATGAGCTGACAATATTATGAAGCATAGCTTGCCGATGTATATATTCTTGTTGTATTCCATTCTTCGAGATGTCCAATTATCGAAACTTTTTTTTTTTTTGGGAATGCCAATCAATCCCCCTGTTAAGTCATATGCATGTACTATGACTTGCGTGCACAGGCCATGTATCCAAAAGAAGCATGGAATGAGTTTCGGATGTTCAAAACACTATTTTGCTGAAACTATCAAAACTGTGTCGTGCGGCACTGGCCTAGCAGTGCCAAAATTTTTGCAACTTGCAGCCGATTTCTGGTCTTTTCTTTTGGCCTTTCATCGTTCCAATGCACGTCCTAGGGTTTTGAAGGGCCACTGTGAGGTATCCTTTGAGAAGCTTTGCAAATTTAGCATAATTTCTCACGGTTTTTGAGTCGGCACATTTTTCGAGACGACCGTTCTTTGGAACTTTAACCTTTGTATCGTTCTTCATGCATGGTAGCTATAAATGCCATCCGTCTCATTCTTCATTTGCATCCCAAATCCATAAACTTCTTCTCTGTTCAAATTTTCTCACAGTGGCGGTGAGTTTCTCAGCTCTAATGCGTCCCTGGCTTGATGATCTTGATGGCTTGGATTGGCTCCACTTTCGAGGCCACAGGTTGACTTCCCTTTGCTATATTCGAGACATGTCCATACATCCCGAACTTTTACGAGCTGCAACACAATTCTGGGACCCTGAGGTGCATGTTTTTCGCTTTGGATTTCACGAGTTATGCCCCACCGTGGAAGAATTCAATGCATACATCGGAGGTTTCGATTTGGTGGAGCCTATCATCCCTCTCCAAGGAGTTGGTTTTGCTCTAGTGTTGTCTTCCAGACTCGAGATAAGCAAGAATGCTGCCAAGTCCATGATTCGTGGAGGTTTTCTGAACGTTCCACGCCTTATCGAGGGATTCCGTTCCAACAACTTTGCTCTGTGCTTGTGTTTACTGGCTGCATTCTTGTTTGTGCAATCTGGTGATTAGGCAAGCTCTTCCTTGGTTGGTGTAGTTATGCAAATTGAGGAGCGCAAAGACGTGGCCCCCATGGTTCTAGCTGAGACTTTGATGGGTATAGATCGGGTTCATGCCGGTCGGACCGACGTCTTCGAGGGCAATCCTTTGCTCCTACAGGTATGCTTCTCACTCAGCTCTCTCTTTTCTGGTTTTTCACTCATTCTTATTTTACCTCGACTCTCAGTTTAAGGCTTCTTACTTGTTTTCTCTCTTTCACACAGTTGTGGTTATGTGACAAGGCTAATTTGCTAGAGCCTGTGCCGATAAATTGGGTCCATGAAACACAAGGGTTTGTTATCAGGGACTTCAAGGAAGTTTTTGATGATGTGGGAGGTTGGGATTAGGTTCTCTCCCATCTTACAGAGGAGGTGATTTCTTGGCGCTTGACTTGGCTTGATCTTCCTGACATGGCTGTTAGCAACACGAGGCGTCAGCGAATGGTTTTGGCAGGTCTTGCTCGCTGGACTTTCTATATCCCAAACCGCATCCTTCGTCAACTTGGCGCTCGTCAAGTACTGCCGCCTACAGGTCCCGAGAGCTTTGTCATGCCAAATTTCAATGTTGCCACATTCAGAGCTTATCAGAACAATTGGAGGGAGCGTGCGACCATCCCAAGAGATCCATATCCCAGTGTTCTCCTTCTGGCACGTTACAAGAGATGACTGACAAGAGATATCAAAACATGAGCAAGTGGAAACTAAGATAGACTTTAGACTCGATCTTACCGTGCTTGAAATAAGTTGTGCTCCCAATGTTATGGATGTCGTTGTTGTTTGTTTTGAAAGTTTCATGCTCAGCCATGTAATCGAAAAAGTTTGTTCAAATAAAACTTGAGTTTTGAGAATTTTCTACTTTTGATTCTTACTGGCTCTGTCTGTAAAATCTGAAATGCGTATAATGACTTGGAATCAACTCAAAAGATTGTGACCGAACCTCTGGACGAGGCTGCCTACGTATCCCTCATAAAAAGGAATCAGGTCATGACGTAGTTCAGGACTACAACTGTTTGGTTAGGGTTCACTCGGGTATTTATATTCTCCTTTTGGGCTCTGAATTTTGCCTAGTACCGCCCTTTTGGGTTTTCGGCCTAGCAATCTTTGATTTATTTAGCCTTATCTTTTGCTTAGATTGCCCTTTCTGGTTTTCAACCTAGCAGGCTTTTGCTCTAATTTTTGCCTGGAACTGCCCGCCCTTGCGGTTTTCAGTCCAGCGAGCTTCTCTCAGGGGTAGTATCTCTTGAGTTGATCCAAGTTGACTAGAGTAGAGAATTCATTGTCGTCGAGATCGATGAGTTGTGCTGCACCTCCGGATAAGATCTTCTTGATAATATAAGGTCTGGCCCATTTTGGTCGAAACTTCCCACGCGGATCAAAAACTGGAGCTCGAATCTCTTTTAAAACCATGTCGCCTTCCTGTAAATTCCTGGATTTCACCTTCTTGTTAAAAACACGTGCTATTCGGCGTTGATATCCCTACACATGGTATAAGGCCTTGAGCCGCCTTTCATCGAATAACATGAGCTCTTCGAACCTTGTGTTTTGCCATTCTACTTCATCAATTCCCGATTCTGCCATGATCCTTAAAGATGGAACTTTGAGTTCTATAGGGAGAACGGCTTCCATGCCATAAACCAAAGAATAGGGTGTTGCCCCTGTTGGAGTTCGGATGGATGTTCGATATCCCCACAATGCCAATGGCAGTTGTTCGTGCTAATTCCGTGCAGATTCAGTGGTTTTCTCCAGTATAGACTTGATGATTTTGTTGGCTGCTTCCACAGCCCCGTTGGTTTGCAGTCGGTAGACAGTTGATTTGCGAACTTGAATTCCGAATTCTTCAAGAGCTTCTGCTGCTCTTCCTTTGAAATGAACCCCGTTATCTGAAACAAAAGCCTGAGGGACTCCATATCTGTAGATAATGTTCTGCTTGATGAAGTGAGCAACCTGGACTGCCGTGAGAGTTGTATAAGAGGCAGCTTCAACCCACTTGGTGAAATAATCGATTGCGACCAAAATAAACTTGTGCCCATTTGATGCCACTGGCGTAATTCTGCCGATAACATCTATGCCCCAGACAGAAAACGGCCAAGGCGAAGTCATGGAATGCAACTCTGATGGCGGGACATGCATGAGATTTGCGTGAATCTGGCACTTATGACATCGTCTCACATATTCAACACATTCAGTCTCCATGGTTGACCAATAATAACCTTGCCTCAAGATCTTCTTGGCAAGCATCATGCCATTCATATGAGGGCCGCAAACTCCTTTATGAATTTCTTCCATAATCCAGTTGGCTTCTTCTCCGTGCACATATAGCTTGTGCATTCCACAAAATGATCTTCGATACAGCTTTCCTCCGCAAATGATGTACTGAGATGCCAATCTCCGAAGAGCGATTTGGTCCTTATTATCGGTCCCATCTGGATACTTGTCTTTCTCAATAAAGTTCCAAATGTCGTGATACCAAGGCAAACCATCGTTCGGTTCATCAATGGCCATGACGTACTCATAGACAGGCTTGTCTCGTTGTTCGATCACAATTGGTCTGAGTCTGACTCCATTCGGTATCTCAACCATGGATGCTAATGTTACGAGGGCATCAGCAAACCGATTCTTTAATCTTGGCATATGTGTGAAAGTGACCATCTGAAATCATGGGATCAAATCATTCAAGTCTTGATGATAAGGTTTCAACTTGTCTTCCCTAACCTTCCAGTCACCGTTTGCTTGTGACACCACTAAGTTCGAGTCTCCGACTACTTCCAGTCTTTTGACTCCAATTTCCAAGGCAACTTCCATCCCTACAATGCACGCTTCATATTCTGATTGGTTATTGGTGACTTCGAAGTTTAACTTGAAAGCAAGAGAGATATGCGATCCTTCTGGGGAAATTAGAAGTACCCCAATTCTGAATCCTTTCTGATTGGCTGCCCCATCAAAATATAGCATCCTGACATCATTAGTAGCGGTCATCACATTTTCATCTGGAAATTCAAACTCTACATTTTCTAGACCTTCCACAGGGTGATCGGCTAAAAATTCAGGGACGGCTCTTCCTTTTACTGACTTCTTGGTAACATATTTGATGTCGAACTCTACTAGCAAAAGCAACCATCGTGCTAACTTACCTGTAAGCACGGGTTTCTCAAATAGGTATTTGAGGGGAACCATTTGAGAAATTAGCGTTACAGAATAGGCCAACATATAGTGTCTTAACTTCTTGGGAGCCCAGACCAAAGCCCAACAAGTCTTTTCCAGAGAAGTGTATCATTCTTCGCATTCGACCATCTTCTTGCTTATGTAGTAGACAGCCTTCTCAGATCCGCCTTCTTCTTCTTGTGCTAGCATGCATTCCATAGCTGATGGAGTGACTGACAAATATAGAATCAGAGGTCGCCCTGGCACAGGTGGCATCAGTACTGGAGGATTCTGCAAGTATTTCTTGATTGTTTCAAAGGCTTTCTGACACCTGTTGTCCCATTTGAATGGAACGCCTTTCTTGAGAAGATGAAACATCGGCTCGCAAGTTGAGGTTAACTTGGCGATGAATTTGCTGATGAACTGAATTTTGCCGAGGAAACTCCGCACCTCTTTTTCTGTTCGTGGCGGTTCCATTTCGAGAATGGCTTTGATTTTGGACGGATCCACTTCAATTCCTCGGGTTGTGATCATGAAACCTAACATCTTTTCGGTTGTAACTCCGAATGTGCATTTTTCGGGATTGAGACGCAATCTGTACTTGCAAATTCTTTGGAAGAACTTTCTGAGAGCGCGCAGGTGCCCTTCTCTTTCCTTGGATTTGACAATCATATCATCCACATATACTTCGACTTCTTTGTGGATCATATCATGCAGTAAAGTTGTAGCAGCTCTCTAGTAAGTAGATCCGGCATTCTTTAACCCAAACGGCATAACCCTATAACAGTAGGTCCCCCACTCTGAGGTAAAAGTAGTCTTCTCTCGGTCCTCGGGGGCCATGAGAATCTGATTGTTGCCAGAAAAATCATCCATGAAAGAAAGCAACGCGTGCCTCGCAGTGTTGTCTACGAGTACATCTATATGTGGCAGCGGAAAGTCGTCCTTAGGGCTGGCTTTGTTCAAATCTCTGAAATCCACGCAGACTCTGATCGTCCCATTCTTCTTGGGAACATGGACGATGTTGGCGACCCACTGAGGGTATTCTTGTGAACACCCCGCGGAGTTGCTCACGAAAATGAGTTGGTTTTGGAAAACGGTTTGATTGATTAAATGGAGTCGCCACCCAAGTTTATGGACCATACCCGAGAAACCATTTGAAAAATGACTCTTTTGCCCTTTTGAATGGAAAATATACTACTGGCCTCGCATAATGAGATTTCTCGGGTCTAGGAGCTAGACTACGCGAGGGGAAGGAATTTAAAGCACCCCTCTTGCCCGATGAAACCACCGGTCTCTACTAAATGTCTAAAGGATTTTGAAAATATCATTTAAATGGACTTTGTACACATATTCATGTGAAAGCACGACAAATATATCAAAAAGATCGATGAGATATGGGTGGATGCTTGTGAAAAATGTCATGAATGAATGATTCATGTACATAGAATATTGAAACTTGATCAAATCATGCCCAAACTACTCCAAGATGTCCCAGAAACTAGCCACAATCATCAAATACATCACACCCGGATAGCAATCTAGGCACCTGGATTAGGCAAATCCAGGTGCCTGGATTCAATGCAGGTGCCTGGAATGGGCCAATCCAGGCGCCTGGATGGCCTACCAGACAGAAACTCTAAAACCTCATTTCCCACAGCAAGCACCAAATGCAATGTTTTTGACTAACTCACATACATTCTAAAAGATGTTTAGCAACACAGTAGCAGACATAAACTTTAAGTTTAACTCAAATGCATGATATGAGCTTTAAAAGAGACTTGATTTTGGATGATTTGATACTGAAATACTCCAATTGCTCATCAAAATGAGGATCAGAATATGAGAAATAATTATCCCAAAATCAATATATGCAAATGATGTACCATGAACTAATTAAACTGAAAGAAAAGTAGAAAATATGGTAAGAGAGAAGGTGATCCAGGCGCCTGCATGGAGTGAATCTAGGCGACTGGACTCAATGCAGGCGCCTAGAATGGGATGATCCAGGCGCCTGGATTGAGTACTGATGCACAAAGCAGATATTTTTCTTGATTATTTTCAAACCTCTCCCAAGCCCTCTACTGGCATGGAAGACCAGTTAGAACTTGATTGAGTTCCCCTCAGGGGCTACTTTAGCACTTTGGTAGATGAACTACCTTGCAAAACTTTGATTGATGAACTTGGGTTTGATTTTTGGAAGGCTTTTGGTGGTTGAATGGACTGGATATTGGCTCTTGGAAGTGTATCAAACTGATTGTAGGTGGTTTGATTGGGGGTTTGATTGTGGATGATGAAAATTAAGTAGAATCAAGTAGTATGTGGAGCTAGGATGGGGGAAAATTGGGTTTTGATGGTTGAAAATGGATGGAATTGAGAAGGATCAGTTGGGGATGGAGTTTCTGGAAAAATTCCAGCAGCATAACTGTATAGAAAGTGAGAGAGATTCAGCCCCCTTGAAATGGAGGAGGGGAGGGGCTTTATATAGGCATGAAAGGTCCAAAATGGACCCTTAGGATGGCTTATGGGTGCACCTAGACTCTCCCTATTTTCCCTCCACTCTTTCTCTGAAAATTCCTTCAGAAAATCCCCAAAAAAATCCTCCAAGACGCTCTTCCCCACTCACTTGACCTTGGACAACAAGTATCTGGAGTGAATCCGGGCGCCTGGAATTGGGGAATCCAGGCGCCTGGATTGAGTTCGAGCGCCCGGAATGGGATCTAGGCTCCTGGATTGAGTCCGGGCGCCTGGAACAAGGTAATCCAGGCGCCTGGATTAGGAGACAGCACAACATATGAAACTTCGCGGGGCCGTTTTAGGGGCTACCAAACTCTGTTTTGCACATGGGTTGAAGCGTTGGAAAGCTTGTCAAGTCTACTTTCTAACCCAAGTGGTTTGAACCAAAGATAATTTTTACATCAAAATATGTGAACATTTTACCCTCAAAAGGTCGGAAAAACAAGTCGTTCTGGTAAAATGTGCATATGTCCCTCATTTCAAAATGGATTGAGACGTATTATATATCAAAAAAGAGGGTTTTGAATGTACTAGAAGGTGGTGTACACTTGGGTTTATTTTGAAGAGGTTTTGGTGGGGTTTCCAAGTTCACAATCAAGCCTTGCGTGCTCTTATTAGGCATTTTCATCATCGGGGATGCTTGATAAGTTTCTTGGGTCAAAATCGGGGTGTCTACAATTCTGTTACCTTTAAGAACCCTATGTCTATTTGTTTCTGAATTTCTTTCTTGATTTCCAACACCCAGTCAGGCCTCATTTTCCTCAATTTCTGTTTGACAGGTTTTGCATCAGGGTAAAGCGGGATTCGATGCTCCACGATTTCAGGATCAATTCTGGGCATGTCTGCGTGAGACCATGCAAAAACATCATGAAATTATTTTAGAAGATCTGAATGAGATTTAAATTCTTCTGGAAACAACCCGGAACCAATTTGAACCATTCGTGGATCACTCTCATCTCTCAGATTTATTGAAATTACTTCTTCTTTTATAGGCTGAGCATGCTTTTCATTTTCTCGTTCGGTTAGAGATCGGAGTTCTTTTGGAATTTCTTCCTCAAACTCAATCTCATCATCGTCAGGGTCAACACAATTTATTTCAGACACAGCAAGATAAGCAAAGTCGATTTCATTCATTGCAAAAGAAGTGGCCCTAGGGGCATGATACATGAAAGTGGACTCAAACTCAAAAGAGAAATGATGACGCGGAGGACCAACAGACTCAGGAGTGGACTCAGGCTTAGTGCTAAACTTAGACCCAATGCTAGTTTTTTACTCAGACTCAAATTCAGTGCCAGTGAAAAGAATTTTGGGAACAAAAGTGCAGTTTTTATAAATTCCATTGGCATCCACAATGAGCGATGTAACATCTCCAAGGGTTTCCTGGCCTAGCATCATCAACTCCATGTCTCTAACAGGCTTCAAATCAATCTTCAGTGCAACAGGCCCATCCTTGACCATACCTATTGGACTTTCATTCCCAAACAACGATATCAAATTCCTTGAGTCAAAAACTTCAATCCAGTCAGATTTGCATTGCTTAACCAATTCTTCCAGCTTCTCTAATTCGTCATCACTTTCCCATGTGTCATTGGCGAAGATTTCAAACCCTTGCAGCTTGGTTCTTTTCTTCATGCCCCAAAATGGTTCTGGCTCTCCTTGGTAGATGGCCTCCTTTCCTTTGATGAAGAGAATGGGACCTTTCTTTGGCTGAGCACAGGCTTGAGCTTTCCATCCACTTCCTAGCTCATCCTCGTTGGGCTGATAACCAGGGCCGAAGTGGTGATTGTTCATAGGGGAATCAGGGAATTCAGCCATTCCTTGATTGTTGTGGCCTAACCCCAAACCTGGCATGTAAGCCATCTTTCTCATCATTTCAATAACTGTAGAGCTAATCGAGAAATCTTCGTCCATCTTGATAGTGAGAACTGCCCCAGTGGTGTCAAAAGAGAATCCTCCGATGGTTACGTCTTCTTCTCCATGTGCGATCTCAAGCACAGGGGCATTATCAGAGACATGAGGACGAATTTGAGATTCTCCATAGATAGTCAGAGTTCCCGTGTCTAAGCCAAGCTGAACTTTCTGATGCAGAGAAGACGGTACTGCCATAATGTCTGGGTGGTGGAGCCATGGCCTACCCAGCAACAAGTTGAAAGATGAAAGAATGTTGAGTACATGAAACTAGACATTAGACTTGAAATCTTCGACTGATATTTCTAGTTGAACAATTCCAACTACATCCCTGCGCGTATTATCGTTAGCACGCACTCCGAGGTTCGATGGTTGGAAATCCTTAGTCGTAAATCCCAGACAGTAGGCTGTGCGCAGTGGGCAGACATTCAAAGCAGATCCATTGTCTAGAAGAATGATGGGAACCCATTTCCCCATACACTTCATGGTGATGTGTAATGGCTTGTTGTGACCGGCTTCTTCTAGCGGCAAATCTTTCTCAGCAAATGTCACAACATGTTTTGTGCGGTTTGGCGCAAGTAAGGCTACCAATGCTTCAGGGGGAGTGTCAGGCGACACTTCCATGTTAGACAGAGTCCTGATCAGTCTCTGACGATGTTCCCTGGACGAGGAAAGCAGCCCCCAAATGGATACTGATGCTGGAGTCCTTTCAAGTTGTTTCCGGATGTGATTTTTTACCGGCATAGGATTCCTTTGTGGTGATTGAGTGACTACTTCTGGTGTTTGAGTGACAACTTCCGGATTACTTGAAGCTGAATTGTCCTGGACGGGATCACCCTAAGTGAATGCTCCGGCTTGAGCATGGTTAGAGGTGTTGCCTCTCTGCAAATTAGCAGGTTGATAAATCTACCCGCTTTTCGTTACTCGGTTGACCGATGGTGGCTCTTCATTCCAAAAGTCTAAAAATTCATTGATCTTTCGCTTTCCAGCCTTGATGGATTCCAATTTTTGTTTTGTGTCGAAATACTCAGACCAAAAACCTGTAAGGCTATCCTTGGCTTTTCGTTTCTCGATTTCGATGTTCTCCATCTTCTTTCCCAAATTTTTCACTGCTTGGTTATGCAAAAATGAATCGTCTAACATAGCCTTGTTGACGGTCCACACTTCATTGTTGTCGAACCAGATATCGATCATGTCTTCTTCGCTCCAAAATGAATCCATGGAATCCGCAATTAGAACCGAAACATTTGGTTACAGAGGAAATGGCATAGATGGTTGGGGCAGAGATTCCCCGATAATGTAGGCTTGAGGAAACCAATCATGATCACCAAAGACAGTTTCTATGGCAGAATGTTCTTCAATCCCAGGGAGTGGAGGTGGCAACAAATTACCCGAAGGATCACTGCTGGGGAACCAATGATAAACTTCATTGAGTGTCCGATTCCATATGTCTCCAGGTTCTTCGAACAATGCAGGGAGTGAAACTGTGTCAAGAGGATCAGCACAAATCGCCTCCCACCTTCCTCGCCAATCTTCCTGTTCACTTGGTTCAACATATTCAAGAGTATGCACCATGCCTGCGATGCACAAGATTTTGTCAAT